>CAEGAF010178774.1:0-24487 GCA_903067075.1 Micropoecilia bifurca | reverse complement strand
CCTGATGACCTGGTGAAGCAAGCAGTGAGGGAACAAGGTGACAGTTGGATGTTACGATACTTGAGGATGAATATCGAGTTTTTTTTCTAGGAAAGAAAATAGCGATATATATCGCAAAATCGATATTATTATACAGCCCTAATTTTTATACAGAATTATTAAAAGCGTCATTAAAGAACGACTTCCAAATGTCGGTGCAGCATCAGGGCAAAAACTGGATTCCAGAAAGCAGCAAAACCACAAAGCAAGAGCAAAACGCATGTTTGTAACGCTAAATAAACAGAAAAAGCAAGACAAATAAAAGCAGACAAGATTTGGAAAGTCAACAAATAAAACTATAAGTGTCAAATATTTATCTTATTTCCTCTCTCAAGAAATCATTTAAAAAATCTAACTGAAATGGCAAAGATTAACGGTTATTAAAGTGTTTAACCTGTTAAGAGTTTTTCCAAATGTCAGATTGTCAACATGTTGGCTAATGATTAATGATGATTTTTAGCCATTAAAATTGTAAAAATGTTCTGATATTCAAACTTTCATTGTTGCTAAAACCAGAGCCAACAACACAACCCATCTTTAAAACTCCAGTATAATCCATACGCAGCCGTTAGTCCTGCATCCGGTTTCTGGTTTTAGTGGAAATAGTTTTCTCACTTGCTACAAGTGAGAAAACAGCCCAATTTCTCCACCACAACAGAACATTTGGGTTTAAAATTCTGTGTTTGAATTATAGCTCTGATATCCAGAATAAAACTCATCTTTTCCCTTAACAGCAATATTAATATCAGATATCTATATCGGCCCAAAGTTTCTCAACGGTCCAGTCTTAATTCCAACCAATCTCATATTGAGTAATTAGAAAAACATTTTCAGTCATTTAATGATGATAAAAACTAAATTAAAACAGCCAGCAAGGATAAACGTCTGATATAAACTTATGGATACATTTTGAACCAATCATACTAAAAATTACCATTTTTAATACATCGGAATTGGTTCTAAAAGTAAAACTGGGCCGATATTAACAATAATTGTTTCTTTTCTTTGTTTCGTGGTTTGGGAGGAGATTGGTCATTTGTTTACCAGCCATAAAATCAATATTAATATTGGAAAACGATGTAATAGCGATACATTAGTTCTTTCTTAATCTCCAACAGTCAGACTGAGACAGATCCAATGAAAATCCAACAACATGTAAATGGAGCACCATAACGTACAACAATTAGTCTCACAATCCAGAGACGACACCTTTAACTTCAGGGCTGGTCAGATTGAGCAATGGAGGGTTTTAAGGTTAAGCTGCAGAGAGAACAAGCATCCAGACTGTGAGGGTTGTTGTGAAAGAGCTAGTTGCTATATTATGAGAAACACGACTGAGTCATAACCGAACGCAGGAAACAACGTCGGCAGAAATACCCGACTGAAGACGAGCGCCAGCTCCAACTCATTCAGCCTCGTTGGGACAGAAATCCTTCACTTCCAGGTACAAAAACGCAAATATTATTTACATAAACACACATGAAGCCAAATGGAGAAAACTGTGTGGAAGGAAAAAATATTTAGAAGTAATAACTTGAAGCTTCTTCCACATGACCCCCACCGATGCTCTGGTCCTGCCCCCAAGCATCACACTTCCACCGCCGTGTTTAACAGGAGGTATGATGAGCCCAACACCTGATGACTGGTCACTTTTATTGGTCTTCAGAAGAGAAACAGGCCCACAGCATCACAGATTCTCCACCGTACCCAAGCAGGACTGAAACGATTAATCATGATGAATCAAGTACCGAAATATACTAAAGTTAGTGACTAGTTGGTTACTGAATTAGTTTCAATAATAGATTAATCATTTCAGCTCTAATCACGATGTGGAAGCAGGAAGGGTGTACTTAGTTTTAACTTGGTTTTATTTCCATCTTGTCTTCACCTTCATTTTGTATCTGTTGTGTGTTTTCAAACAACTTAAATTTAAATAATTTCATCACTTGCTAAAGTCTAAAACTGACATTTTACTTCCCGCTTTGCAAACTCCACAGCTCTCAAGCACCAAATCTAATCAAGAACCTTCGTTTAGTTAGCTTAACGAGGCAGAAATGTATTTTTATCAGTGCCTGGTGTTAAACGCTTATCGGGCAGGACTGTTTTCCACCATCAGCCTCCATGTCTCCCTGCAGGCCTGATTCTGATGAATCAGCTGAAAAACGGCCAACCCCGAGGCCTTCTGTTCAAAAAAGGCAGACATCAGTAAACGCACCGATCAAACGGCTTAACGAGGACGAGCCCCTTGTTGCCATGGCGACGCTACACAGAGAAAACTGCCTGTCTTACGGATTAAAATGCTCATTTTCTTTAGCACAAACTGAGTGAAAACGTTCAACAAAAGGAAGTAAAAATGACTAGTTTCCAACTTTGCAGATAGAGAAATTAATGCAAAGTTACTTGTGGTTGCTATCAGTCTGGGTGGGGTTTAACAGCAAAGGTTCAATCCAGCTGCAACAGGTCTGTGTAAATATTAAATACCTCCCTTCATCTGCTTCGTATTTGAGTGTTAATGGAACCTGGTGTGGACAGAAGGCAATAAACAGCCGGGCGTAAAAAACCCAGGAGGAGTTTGACTGACTGGGAAGTGCAGCTCCTTCTTCTGCTGTTTCCCAACTTCTACTGAATGGAAAACAAACAGGAATAAATCAAAATTTAAAGTAATTAAAATGGTTAGAGAGGGTGATGACACACACCCAGAATATCCTTTAGAAATGGGAGAGGAAACGTTTTGTGCTCTGCCAGCTGCAGGCCTGGGATTCAGCAGGAAGAAGGCCTTTTGTTAAAAATTCAAATTCAAACTATTTTAGGCTGGACTGTCCCTGAGCTGGAGGCCGATACCTTCATCAGACTCCAGCTCCTCAAAATAAGCAACAGTTTCATTTAAATAAACATTTCTGCTGCTAAATTATTCAACAACAGACAGATTTGTAGCTTGTAATCCGTTATTCAGCTTCTCCAATGCTTGTTGTGGCCTCTTGTTTGTCCAATCGGTGCCTCTCTGGTGTTTCAGGATGCTAATGCTAACTTGTACTTTCTGATCACAGTGTGTGTCGCCTTGCTTGAAGACCCAGTAAAGATGCGTTCAAATCGAAACACTCAGAGGCTGAGTGAGGAGGAGGCAGCAGGCCAGCCTGACCAAGCACATTTAGCAGAGCTGCAGGTTCGGTGGGGAGGAGCTGGGTGGGCTCACATCAAATGATTCATTATTGATCAGCTGAGAGTGGAGGTTAAAAGTCTGCAATGTTTCTGTTTTGTTTTTTTTAAACAAATTGACGATTAAATCATGCGTTTTACTTTGGCGGACGCCCTGTTATCCCGTTCTGGGATCGGTTCACGTCTCCCCTCTGCTCAGACCAAGCCGTCCTTAATGAGCCGGAGATCAGCAGCTGCTCTTTACAAACGGCAGACGGATTCATCAGGAGCGTCACAAAGACCCGATTCTGAGCTCAAAGGACGACAGGGCCGCATCCAGAGGGCCCACAAAGGGGCCCACTGACCATCCAGACACAATCTCTGTTATTATGATCATCATATAGACATGCTAGGTCAATATTACTTCCTATTGTAAAACTCGTTTATTTTTACAAAAATACACATGTAACTATCCAATTGCAATGATGAGAATTTTGAAAAATAAAGCAAAACGTTGTGTTTAATTTTACCTGAAAATAAGTTTATTCTTTTTAACCAACCTAGTTTCCTAGTTTATGCTTCTAACCAAGAATCAACAGATTTTAAGATGGATTTAATCAAAAATTAAAAAAAAAAAAAAGAAGGGCAATTTCATAAGTTAACATGCAATATATGAAATATTTTTTGGTCAATGATTAATATTGGTTGCAATGATTTTCAATGGAGAAAAATGTTCTACAATAAATAACATTAATTTTTGGCTTAAAAGGACAACTGCAAGCTGACGCATTAACATTTACACAAAGCATTAAAAGAGGAAGATTCTTTTTAAAAATAACTCAAAGTTGAAGATGAGCAACTATTTAAATACCTACCCACATATATTATTTTAATAATGTATCAGCTGTAGGTGCTTTAAATAAAAAAAAAACATTTAAAAAGTGACTTATTGCAGTAATTCAAGTAAATAATGACTTTTCATGTATTTATTGCACAGACTGATACATTTAGTGTTTATTTCTGCTTATTTTGTTGATTGTAGCCAATTATACTTAAAATCCATCATCAGGAAATAAAATCCTACACAAAATACCAGGATTTTGTAAAGTATTTTCATTTCTGTGCGCTCAATACTTGGTTGGGGCTTGTTTTGCATGAATTACTGCATCAATGCGGCGTGAAATGGAGGAGATGAGGATGATCAGGAAGCTGAGATTGCTTTGACAGCTGCATTCAGTCCAGACACCTGAATTTACTTTGCTTCATAATCCTCCCCACTTTCTTTTTCTTAATCACACAAGTGTTACATTTTTAAAAGTAGAAAGGAAATGACAACAAATGTCCTGGAGTAGATGCAACATTTGCTATTCTGAAAGAGTTTTATTTAGCTAGTGACCCTGGACTGATTTTGTGTGGCCACTGGACTGCAATTCAAGAATAAATTAAATAAATTAAGACAAGAGTAAAATTTTAAAATAAAATACTAAACAAAATGTTAAATGCAACGCAAAGTGATCATATAGGAACAAATCTACCAATTGACTAATTCTCTAAAGACACCTTGTTACGTCCAAGTCAGCTTTTGATTTCTGTATTAGAACTTGGCTAAATCAACCGTAGAAAATAAAGTTTTTGGCCTGCGTGTATTTTTGAGTTGACGATTTCGGCCCACAGTCTGTAAAAGAAACTATTATGTTTGTCTCATGAAGTATAATTTCAGAGAAACTGAATTTTGGGTTTTCATTAGCAGAAAATTTTAAATGAATAAAACTAAGAAACAAACAATTAGGTCGTCAGATATGATCAAAATGTCCATTGAGGACTGTGGTCATAAAAATGGAAGCTAATATCTTTGCAGATCCCACACATGCTGGACATGAACAGTTTAGACTTTTAGCCTCTCTGCAGATCCCACACATGCTGGACATGAACAGTTTAGACTTTTAGCCTCTCTGCAGATCCCACACATGCTGGACATGAACTGTTTAGACTTTTACCGTCACATGGGGTGGCGTTATCAGCCTTAGAGGTAATCATAGCCAGACTGTCTGTGTTTTTAAATGTACTTACGTGGTCCTGGTTCCGCTCGTTCCCAGGCAGTGCCGTCCGTAAAGACATTGTTCTTCCCTGAGCGAGTCCTCCAGGCAATAAATAGAAATAACCGGGGGATCAGTTTTTCCTTTTGTTCACACTTTGTTCCAAACAACACAAAAAAAAATCCAGAGTTTGGAGAAGTAGGAGAAAGTCTTTACAATCCTCATTGCTTACGGTCCGTGAAGGCAGCACAGGTCACCCAGACGGTGATCCAGATTAAAAGGTGATCCGTTAAAAACAAGCCGGTAACCTCATGGTGTCTCCAGCAGAAATGCCCCCCCTCTATATCAGCTGCCCTCCCGCCCCCCACCCCAAGCCCCCACCTCACAACCTCCACCGGATCATCTCCCTAGAACCGGGCCGGACCGTTAAAACAAACCCAGATCATCGGTTTCCATTCAGCTGCATCATCCCGAGGTGACGAAAACCAGCACAACATCCAGGAGGAACCGGGGGGGAAACCGGGAGTTAATGCCTCCTGCTAGCCGGCTAGCGTGGCGAAAATCACGGCTCCGGTTAATTAAAGAGAACCGGAACCAGCTGAGGACGCGTCTGTGGACGCCGGTGGAAAAGCCTCGGCCTCCGGCTGTAAATCAATGTGTGAAAGGAAAGCGGCGCCTGCGAGTCAGTCCGTCCCCCCGGCGCTGCTCCTCGGTCCGGTCCGCCCTGTAGCTCCTCTCATTGCCGCGGAGGGAAGGAAACTCACCGCAGTCGGTTCTCTACGTGTCAAAAACGAAATTATTTGTGTTTCTCAGAGGTTAGAAGATTTTTTTATTATTATTATTTTAAAAAAGGAGGAGAGAAAACGGAACCTCGCTGCGTTTCAGCCTCGGTGACAATAAGGGAGGAAGGAACGTCAGCGAGAACAGGCTGGGCTGCTGCCTTCAGGGGCCGCGCAAGAAAATCAGAAAAACCGCGTCCGACGCTGGTGCTGCGTTCCCTTATGCTCGGACGTCCGATTTTCCGAGTTCAAAGACGGAAATAGCAACGACAATACTGCGTTAGATTTGTTCTGAAAGTCACAACTCGACTGTGGGAAGATAATTTGTCTTATTGGCACAAACATTAACGGAACATGTTAAAAAAATTAAAAAAAAACTAGCATGTAGAGCCAAAGACATAGCTATGTACTTTATTATCACAACACATCCTTGTTAAATAGCGTTTTAACTAAAACCGTTGAGGTTTGAGAATCCTTGTTAAACAGCGTTTTGACTAAAACTCTGAGGTGTGAGAATCCTTGTTAAACAACGTTTTAACTAAAACTCTTAAAAATCTCTTTAATGTTTTTCTTTATTTTTTAATTTCTTTTTAATTCTCTTTCTCACTCTATCTTTTTTAATCTCTTTCTCTTCCACACTGTTTATTTAATGTCACATACTGTTTTTATTTTAATTATGTTAAGCACTTTGAAATGCCTTGCTGCTGAAATGTGGTATACAAATAAAATTTGATTGGTTGATTGATTAGCAGCAGTAACTACAGCACACAGTTGCAAGACAACAATGATCTGCCATTTTTAAAAAACCTTTTATTTATTTATTTACCAATAACTGTTTTATTCAAACATACACACATGTCCTTCCTGTTCTTATTAGCATCTTATTTATGCTGTCCTCCATTTTAAACATACATGTTATTTAAATCCAAATCTGACACAAGTCATATGGAAACGACCCATGAAAGAAGAAACAAAGCGATTGGCCATTTTACTAGTAACTAAAGCTAACCTGAATATTTACTATTCTAGTATTTTAAATCCAAAATGAATTTTAAAAAGTACAAATAAATAAATAGTGAATAAATATGGAGCTAAACTGGAACCATAACTTACTGTGAATATCTAAAATTCATGAATACTCAAGACTCCATCTGAAAACGTTTACAACTGCTTATTTTAGTTGTTCAAACATCAAATATACCTTAGTATGCATTAATATTCAGTAGAAACTGCCTTTGATCTCTTAGCTAATTTTACGTTAGAACATTTGGGATGTGCTATAAAAAAAACAAACAAAAATAAATAAATTATGAATAATTTGGAGCTACGTCTCTCCAAAATAAAATTCAGTGAATAAAAATGGAGGAAAAAGTTGCTGGTAAGTAGGAGGCCATTTTGTGTTACTGTCATCATGTGATCCTGATGATCGATAAATATTGGTTATTAGCTATAACAGCAATGTTAATATCAGACATCGGTATTGGTTCCGTTTTTCACACTGGTGCCTCCTTAATTAATTATGCATATCGTAAATCCAAGTTGGATTTACAATCCAACTTGCTTGGTAATATGGTGACATCACCATATTTTGCAGTATTGCAATAATAACAATAAAAGTGAACCTGAGAGCTACTTGTTGTTTCTTCTTTAGGTAACTATGACTGCAGGGCAGAACAATAATAGAACCACAAACACAAGAATTGCTCTTAATTCGCAATACGCTCCTTTAGTCAGATGTGTGATTTGAATCATTTAACTACACGCAACAGCAGCATCTAATCATATTTCTGTTAAACAATAAAAACAATGGAGAAAAAAGTAAAACTAACAAGTTTTGGGGTTTTGAACATCGTTAATTGGAATTTATCGTGATAATAATCAAAATTCTTATTATGATGAAAAATGTATCCCAATAAATGATAAGCGATACAACAAATGCTCACCTGACACACTTTGAAGTAATTTATGTCTGGGAAGTGGAAAAGATACGTTCAACATTTTAAACAATTTCCACAGCCTAATTCAGAACACATTATTTACTCAGAAGATAAACACGACATGATAAAATATGCAAAAACAAATATTTTCTTGGCATTGCTGTTGATTTAGTTAGTGATCTCATAATGTCTGCCAAGTTTAAACAGCAGAAATTGTTCAATCAGTTTTATTTAATCTTTCAGATAACATAATATTCAAGCTATAAAGGTTTGAATGTTTTGTGAGTTTTGACAGGACAGTGATTCCAAACACGGAGTGAATAAAACAGGCAAACATGAAGCTTCAATCATAACAACTCAGCTACATCAGGTTTATACCAGTAAACCACGTAAACTCGACCAATTCCAGTGGTAATCGAAGGTAAATATCAAGAAAATGAAGCCAATAGTTTCAAAATCAGAGGTGGGTAGTGAGCAAAAATTATACTCAGGTAAGAGTAAAAAAGTATTTGGTTAAAAAATCTACTCAAGTACTGAGTAAGTTATCAAATTATCAATAATTTCATGTTTAAAAATGACATGATCAAACAAACCAAAATATAAAGTGAAATGAAAATTGTAGTATTTAAAGGATCAAAATGACAATTATTCATATACGTAACAAATAAAATCAGGCATAAGAATTTTTTTCAAATCAGTTTCTCTCAAAAAGAAACTGATGAAACTTTAACAAAAACAGCAGATGTGTGGATTTCTTGTTAAAACTTGTTTGTTTTTCTTTCAGTGGGTAGAAAATCCAGACATTTTACTCAAATAATAGAAGAAATACTTCATAATAACATTACTGAAGTAAAAGAAAAAAGAACAGTGTAATAAAAATAGGCAATTTTTCAAGAGTTAATAAAGTAAATGTAACTGGATACTACACAAATTCTACAATATTTACAATTAATTCAATCTTTATGTACCTACTTTCTATTTTTAAAAATAGTTAAAATCATGTTATATAATCAGAATGAAAGTAGTTTATTAAAGAAAATAAATACTAACATTCATGCTACTAACCTCCAACCAGGACTTGATCATTTATTGAGTGATAAAATAAATAATTAAGAGGAAAAGTTCAAGGTTGTGAGATTGGATTGAGTTCATTTACCTGGACTGATCTGAACCTGCTGGAGCGAATCCAGGGCCTCATCCTGGTTCTTCCCCTGAGTCCTGCAGTCTGAGGCGGGGAGAGACACAGCGGGTCAGTCTGAACATGGAGAACGTCACAGCGCGGCGGGTCAATACGTTAATGGAGGAGAGGCTGGTCTGTTTCTGTTGCTCTACATCCAGGGTTAATGTGTGAGTGAACAACACCAAGATATGCAATATTTAGTAACAAAAAAATGATGCTAAACTCATAATAAACTATTAAAATGGAAGAATTTGGCTACAAACTGTATGGAAGGCCTTCAGGACCACAAAAAAATAAAGAGAATTCTGATTTTAATTCCAGAATAAATTTTTTTCTGCTTAGAATTTTGACTTTTTATATCAAAACTTTAATTTTACTTTAATCTCAGACATTTCACTTTAATGTCAGAATTTGGATTTTTTTGTTTTTTCCTCAGAACTCAGATTCCCCCCCAGCCTCCCACAATTCTATCTTTAATCTCGGAATTTTGACTTCTACGTCAAAATTTGGGCTGTTTTTCTAAGAATTTGTATTTAATCACAGAATTTGTAACTTGTTTTTCATAATTTCTGACATTTTCTAATCACTTCTCTGGTTGCTTTATTCCATTCTACAGTAGATGAACCACTGTTTTTAATTATTTGATGTTTTTTCTAAGACAAGACAGTCAACTCTGCTCATCTCCTGGTGATAATGGGTGCTGGTCCTGCCAATCCCTCTGATGACGCCCTGACCTGTAATCTGGGATTACAGCCTGCAGTCAGGTCAGCTGCTGATGTCATTCATAGGGATTTCAAAATAAGTGCAACAGGCTGAAAACAGGTGGATAAAAAGTAAAGATTTGTCTTGTGACACGTTGACAGTTTGTGTTTTATGAGCAAAAACAGGAAATCAATAAAAACAAAACAGCGATGGAAGTTTGTGTGCTGCTGAAAAGAGAGCAGCGATCCGTCATTATCCTCAGGGAAAAGAATTCAAACCTCTTTTATTTAATAAAAAAGTTCATTTCCATACAAAAACGGAGGGCAACTTATTACTGAAGGTCAATGACGACGTCAAAGAAACGGACCGAATCGAATCTAAGAGCTTAGCGCCCTCTGCTGGAAAATAAGAGAATCACATCGTTCTACATCCTACTGCCGCTTGTAAAATCAATTGCAAAGCAAGTCACACAAAATTGCAAACAGTAGTTATTAGGTTATAGAATATTTTAATTATCTGTAGACAAAGGATTTTGATGGGAAAGACGATGACTTTTATTTATGCAATCGAGCAACAAGAAGGAAAATTCCAGTCGACATGAACTGATCCTCAGATGGTTAAATGATTTTATTCAATCTGCAAAGGTCCTTAAAGCTAATCTCATATGCTTCCTTAACAGGTTAGAATAGCTCTGCGGTCTATACAAAACATGTTCATTACATTTTTTTGCACAAAATCTTAAAACGTGAGATTTTTGGTCAGTTCTGCTTATTTTGAGCTCCTTACAGATTGAGCTGTTTTAGGGCTTCTGTCACTTTAAATCCAAATAAGCTGCCGTTGGCCACAACATTCAACTCAACATTTACAATCACATGTTAAAATGGCTGCAAACAAATGTGCAGTTATACAACCGAACATGTTTGAAAAGCAGAAGTGGAGCCTCCTGCGAGCAAGTAGTTTGTGGATGATATGTCACCAACAAAGCACTTGTCTTTTCCAGCAGCCATTGTAAAACCAGCTGACCAAACAAGAAGAAATCCTTCCTGCCTGTAGCCATCAGACCGTATGACGTCCAACTCTGAATTACCTGTAGATTTAGAGTCATATATTTCTACACTCTTAATTCAATTTATTATCTAAACTTTGGATATTTAAATTACTCGTAATTTCACACTTGTGTTATAAATTTCATACTACCTTTGTTACATTTATATTTGCCGTCAACAAACAAGCAATTTCATCTTGGACATTAATAAGCATAAATATTCTGCCTCAAATGTGCAAGAATTCCATCTGAGTTGCTAGGTAACGGGTTGGGCTTGGCTGGGGTTGCTAGGTAACAGGCCAGGTTCTGCTGGGGTTGCTAGGTAACGGACAGTGCCTGCTTGTTTTTAAACCGGCTCATTTTTCAAATACAAAATAACAAACTGTGCAAACTGTGAATTCTTGCTTAAAACATTCACTTTAAAATAAATCAACTAAAATGTTTCCAATTAACTCAGATGTTATTTTTAGCCTATCAGAGGCTTACAAAGTCATGACATCATCCCAGATCGTTTAAAGACTTGGTTAGACAAATGAATGCAAATTTCTGAAATCCATGATGTTAATGTTGTATTGTTTACTCACAGGGTTGGGGAGTAAATATCTACATTTACTTATGTAATGTTTTGGAAAAATATGTGTTTTTCCAAAATACATATTTATTATGAGTAATTTTATTATGAAGTATTTCTTCTCTCTCTCAAACGTGTTTTAACCAAAAACTCACCAGACTCAGACACACAATTGAAGTTTCTGTTAAAGTTTAATTAGTTTTTTTTTTTGACGGAAACTGATTTGGAAACATTTTATTTTGTAATTATATAAATTATTTTAATATCAGTCTCTAAAATACAAAAAATTCAACATAACTATATTTTGGTCTGTCTGATGGTGTAATTTTAAAATCTTAAATGATTTTTGATCAATTACTTTGTATGTCAGTAGTTATTTTAAACAGTTATTTTTATTTTTGATTGATTAAAATTATGTTGAAGTAGTCCTGGTCTTACTTGAGTGCACTTTCTGGGTGCTCTGCCCACCTCATGCTCAAACTAATTTTCTTGTTCTTTTTTAATTGAGTCATACAGCAATAAACAGTTAAAAAGTGGAAAAAGTGAAAGAAAAGCCCTCAAATCTTTTGAAAACAACTCAGGCAATGACCACTAGGCGTCCCTTTTTCTCTCTTCAATAAACACCTTCTAAGTTTTCTCTGTTGTTTCTTAAAGTCACTCAAACCTAAAATTAATAAAATAAAGAGAGAGAAAGAGAGAGAGAGAGAGAGAGAGAGAGAGAGAGAGAGAGAGAGAGAGAGAGAGAGAGAGAAAAGTCCCCCCAGTTGTTTTTGAGCCGTTAGATCGATCAACCCTCCCGTCACGTCTGAAGATCAGACACTTCCAATGAGGTAAGACTTGATTTAAACCTAAATTTACATTTAAGTGCATTAATGTCTAAAATATAAAACAGTAAAATCATAAACATGGAAACCTGCTTGCTTGTTTCTTTTCTATTTATGTCCAACATGAGTCACAAATAGCGTGTTAACATAAGAGGTTATAAAAGAAGGACCATGTTTGAATCTTAATGTTTTTCTGGGTTTTGCTGCAGCTGATGATGCTAGCAGCGCTAACGCTGGCCTCTCTGGGCCTCTTGGCGCGGGCGTCGGACCTCTGCCCGCCCGCCTGCCGCTGCTTTGACAACCTGACCACGGTTGACTGCCGGGACAAAGACCTGGCCCAGATACCGCCGCTGCCGGCCGGAACGCTGAAGCTCTTCATCTTGAACAACAAGATCAAGGAAATACCCGAGAACGGGCTGAATGAGCTGCAGGTGCGCAGCTGCATGCTGCAGGTTGCTGACACACGCAACACGCTGTGGGTTGTTGGTTAAACGCTGCTGCTGCTGCCTCTGAAGAGGAATAGAAAGCATAAGCTTGTGAAACCAGCTGACACACATAAAGCACTAGTTGTGGGAAGTTCACTGGTGTTTTCTCAATGTATTCAATTCAGTTTAATTACACACCAACAACTCTAAACAAATGTCATATCAAGGCAATTAACAAAAAAAAGGAATTTAATTCAATCAAAGATACGTTTTCTTGGACGGGGGTCTACAAAGTGAGGCCAGGGGGCCATTTCTGGCCCGTGGAGTGGTTCTGTGTGGCCCCTGGACACACTCTAGGAATGTATGAAAGAAACTTTCAAACTTATACAGATCATTTTTAGCTGTTTTTATTTTATCAGCCCAGTTTTTTTTAGTAATCAGAACCACAAATCTGCTCAAAAACAGACTTAGGTCACAAATGGTCTAATTAGGGTTAAATGGAATTCCATTTTAAAGATAGTTTCATTTTTGTTGCAGGTAATAAACTAAAAATTATATTTTCACCAACAAATTAGGAAATTGTTCAGCATTAAAATTGTTTATCTGGCATTTTAATCAAAAATACTTCTGAATTTGTTGCTGATCAGGTAAAATTATGTAGCATTTTTAAAAAGTTTGGACACCAAAACTTGCACGAGGATGATTTACAACAAAAAGCACACCACACTATTCAGATATTTATCATCTTATTTCTTTCTGATGATAAAATATACTGAAACCAGGATTAGCTGATTGTTACTTGTGAAAATGTAGAGAAAATGTGTTTTTTGGTTTAAAATAGACTTTTAAAGAACGTTATGCTTTTTCAGTGGTCGTTAAAATCAATCCTGTGTTTTGTTATATTTACCTTTAATTACAAGAATAAAGTCATAGTTTGATAATTAAGACAATTATTTTAAAGATAAAAACTATTTGATGGTTATTCAGGTCTGATGTGATCAGATCAGCCTGAGTGGTTTTATTTAACATAAACTAAGTTTTGATTATTTGTTTCTGTTACTGATAATAATTTGATGCTCGTGTTAAATGTTTATCTTCACAAGATGCTCAACATTCCTCTTTATTTTTTGTAGTAGTTCCCATAGTTACAATTTCATTATCAAATTATGACGACTTTATGATCGTACAATTATGACTAAGCTTGTATTATTTGACAGTTACTGTATATCATTCTTGTTTTTGTCAATTTATTATTGTGTTATTACTATATTCTTGAAATATAACTTTATGATTGTGTTGTTACAACTATTGTATTATTACCATATTACCATGTTATCACAACCTTATTTTCCTGTTATTACAAATTAATTCTCGAATTATCAACTTTATTCTTGTATTATTACAACTTTTCCCATATTATTAAGACGTTCTTAAGGTATTAGTACTTTACTCTTTGTATTATGACTATTCTAGTAATATTACGACTTTAATCATAGTATTACGACTTTATTCACGTACTTTAACTATTCCCATAATACAGCATTATCCTTGTAATTATGACTATTCTTGTGTTATTACATATTTATTCTCCTATTACTAGATTTTCGCATAATAACAATTTTACTCTTGTATTATTACTTTTTGTTGTAATATTGCATCTTTATTCTCGTCTTACTATGGCTCCTCTGGTAAAGTAATGACTTTACTCACATAATTATGATTATTTGAGTAATACAACTGTATTCTCATAAAGTTTGACTTTATATTTGTAACTTTGCGACTTTATTCTCCTGTTACAACTTTACTACTTCCAATATTCCAAAAGATAAATGTAGAACTCAGACGTTTATTGCTGAATGCCTCTCTGACCTCCTCTGTGTCACCTCCAGGTCCTGGACCTGACCCAGAACCAACTAACTGCCTCCCTGAACCGGGTTTGGCCCAGTACGACCAACCTGACCAAGCTGCTGCTGCGCGACAACCACCTGGCGTCTCTGCATCCGGCCCACTTCCTGAACTGCCCTGCTCTCGTCTTCCTGGACCTGAGTAAGAACCACATCCATCGTCTGACGCCTGGGTTCCTTTACGGGTTGGCGGATCTGAAGACGCTGATCCTGAGCCACAACCGGATCGAAACGCTGCAGGTGGGGGTTCTGGACGACGTCGTCGGCCTCACAGAGCTTCACCTGAACTTCAACAGGTTGAGGGAAGTAGAGAGCGGCGTCTTCGGGAAATCCGCTATGCTGAGAAAGTTGGATTTGTCCGACAATCAGATAGTAAAAGTGGAGAATGGGAGTTTCAGAGGAGCAGCTGGTTTGAAATATCTGGATCTGAGTGGAAACCAGCTGGTCACCATTCCAGCCGATTCCTTCTCCTCCCTGACCAAACTGGATCACCTCCATTTGACGAGCAACAACCTGACGGTTCTGTCGGACAGATCGCTGTCAGGCCTGAACAACCTGACTTATCTGGACCTGAGTCGGAACCGGCTCTCCTCTCTCCCCAGCGAAGTCTTCAAAGACCTGGCCAAGCTCAGGTTTCTGGACCTCTACAGGAACCGACTGACCGAACTCCCACCAGATGTTTTCAGGAGTTTGATCAATCTGTCGGATCTGCAGCTGGACAGAAACCAGATCTCAAAGCTGCAGCCGGAGATTTTTGCCACATCGCACAAACTTCAAGACCTGCAACTGTCTCACAACCACATCCTGGAGCTCCACCCATCTCTGTTCGCCAACATGTCGTCTCTGCAGAACCTCCAGCTGGCCCACAACGGCCTGACGCTGCTCCCAGAGGAGCTTTTCCACAAGCTGCAGGCGCTCAAAGAGCTTCACCTGCAGTCCAACCGCATCACTTTCCTCCACCAGTCAGTGTTTGACGGTTTACCAAAAGTAATCATAGTGGATCTGTCCAACAACAGTATTTCATCTCTACATCCAGACCAGTTCAGGGATCTTTCCAGGTTAAAAGACTTGAAACTGGACAGAAACCAGTTGGCTAAGCTTCCCTCAAATCTTTTCACTGCTCTTGGGAAACTAGTGACGCTGGATCTGGGCCACAATAACCTCTCTGATTTGTCTTCAGACACTTTCCAAGGGTTGATCCACCTGAAGAACCTGATTCTGAGCTTCAACCTGCTCCACAGCGTCCACTACAACGTCTTCCAGGACCTGGGCTGCCTCCACACGCTGCTGCTGCAGAACAACAGCCTGGAGAGTTTACCGCCCGAGATCTTCCACCCGCTGCTGAAGCTCAGGGAGTTGAACCTGGACGGAAACAAGTTGAGTCGCCTCAATCCTCGCCTGTTTCTGAGGCTGAAAGACCTTCAGGAGCTGAGCCTGAAGTCCAACCAGCTCCGGTCTTTAGAGACAAAGACTCTGAAGCCTCTAAAGAAGCTTAAACTCATCTACCTCTCTGGCAATATGTGGAACTGTACAAGTGTTGATATTTTCTACTTGTGCAACTGGGTTACAGTAAATAGAGAAAAAGTGAACGATGAGCCGGTCTGTTACTTCCCGTCCGAATCAAAGTCGCCTGTCTTCTTACTGGATCACTGCGCTGCGGCTGCGCGCTGCAGGCCTTCGCTTCCTCTACACCTGCTGAGTGTGCTGACGCCTTCGCTCATCGCTGCAGCCCACAGCTTCCTCTGAAGTGGTTCACGCTTCCTGTACGGCCTCTTTTTATTCGTCTGCACGCCAAGATCAACCTAAAGCTCAAAAAGCGCAAATAAAGCCTCACGGTGCTCAGTGTTCGTCACATTCAGAGGGTTTTATATGACGGACCAACTCAAAGAGGCGAAGGAGGAAATCTCAGAAATGTTCTAGACAAAAATAAAAAATCTGTTTTAAAAGTTGCAAATTTGCCAGATAAAATTCTGAATTTAGATTGAACTTGAGAAGTTTAATCTTTCTGCAAGTTTGCTATAAAAAAATAAAGACATTTTCTAGAAAATTCAAGGGAAAATGTTTTAGTTGGATTTGAGCAAATCCAGCTAAAACTCAAATGTTCCTCCATTAGTTGTTTCTTTAAAATATTTGTCTTCAATCTCATGTTCTTCAGTGTTTTGATTGTACTGACCTATTAGTAACATAAAAAGATTTGCTTGTAACTAATCAATTTTGTACCAAATAAACTTTAATAAATGAAACTTCTCTTTTACGCCAATCATGAGCCATGTTGTGTCTGCTGATTAAAATCACAAGACATTAAAATTTGTTTGAGAAAATGTTATGCTGTTTTCATCATAAAAGCCATTAAATGTTTGTTGAAGGTGCTGAGCTCTGAATAAGTTTCCTCTACAAGCAGATACAGAAGGAAAAAGATACCAAAACTCGTAAAATTATTATTGTGCAAAGCTGTAAATGTCAGAAACAACTTACCATTCCAGGAAAACTGTTTATCTGCTGTCATCTGTGGCTATGCTAACTAGCCTTAGCATTCATGACGGCCTCTGTTGTGGAGAAAACACACACATCGCTCTTGCCATGTGCTAGCACATAGCAAGGTGTGAGCAGCGTGTACACAGTGATTGACATTACTAAGACCCTCCTCCTGTCCTGCTAATTATTTAATTCATCTATAAGTTGCAGGACTAGAATTTGACACCAAAACCCGCCTTGAATTATATTTAGAAATTGATTTTTTCTGTAAATCTGCATTTTGATGGATCAACACTGGACAAAATGTTGTCACATTCTTTATTGTTTAAGACAAAAAAATTATTTTTTTTTTCACAGCTCTTCAACATACTCAGAAATAATCCAAACGGACATCCAGCCTGCGTTTCTGATGTCTGGAGAAAAGTTCAGACATGAATCCAGTTGAACAGCAACTGAGTCAATCCACATCCACAAACTGAACCAGATCATCTGTTGCTTCAAACGTAGAAACACTTGTGGTCCTTGAGGTTCCTCTGATAGGAGAAGCTCTTCCCACACCTGTCGCACATGAACGGTTTCTCCCCGGTGTGGATCTGCTGGTGAGCCTTCAGGCTGTTGCCCTGGTTGAAGCAGCGGCCGCAGATGTCGCAGCTGAAGGGCTTTTCGCCCGTGTGGATGCGCTGATGCCTCTTCAGGTTGCCTGTGTTGCCAAAAGATTTACCGCACGTGTCACAGCTGAACGGTTTCTCGCCGGTGTGGACCACCTTAAGAGGGGGAGGGGAGGGAGAGGCAGGTAAATTCAAAGTTATGACACAAAATCAGTCACAAAGTCCTGCAAACGGGTGGAAATTAACAAATATGTAATCCTTTTGTTCTGATTTATTTGATGGGAACAGGAATATACTTTAACATAGCATGTGTAGTTATGGCTAATTTACAATGTTCATCCCTAAAACAGCTTTTACATAAACAATATCATATAATTATACCTTACATGCTCATCGTGTTGGCTTACACAAGTATGATAGCTAACTTTAACTTTAGCTAAAATGCTAATGTTAGCTGAACAGCTAATTTAACTTCTGCTAATCTTCTAATAGTGAAGCTATTTTTTGTTTAGAGGTTGTGCTAATTTTAATAGGCCATCATTAGCTGTGTTTCCATTGACCTTAAAATTATGAAAATAAATTCACTTAATGAAATGGCGTAAACAAACTTATTCATGTGTGATTTTAACTGCATTTGTTATTTAATGGAAAACACCACAGTTGTGAAATTGGATTTTTCTTTTGCATTAGTTAAACAACAAAGTTTTGCGCAAATTTGTAATGGAAATGCAGCTACTATTAATATCATGAGTTCACTGAGAACAGGAGGGATTCGACTGTGCAAACATTTATACATTAATTTAAATAAATCTTTATAAAATGTTCAATGCTTAGTACATTTCATTTCTGCAGAAGCTGCCAGTGGTGTGTTCATATCAGTACTCAGGTTATTCATAAGAAACCCAAATGTTAAGGAAAAAAAAGCTGCTTTTGTATCAAATGCTAATGTTAGATTAACATTAGCATCGCTTACATTAGCTTACAGCTGTGATGCCTCTGAGCAACATTATATTTAAACCCCTAAAATCAAGAAATAAGGAAATCGTAGGTTAATAATTAAAGTTTCTAGACACTTTTAGCAAAGCAAATCATTATTAACCTAGATTTTGCTGCTTTTTGTATCTTTTCAGAATCAGAAATTAGGTCAGCAGAGTGAAATGTTGGTTATTTAACAGGAAAACCTCCCACCTGGTGTGATTTCAGGCTGCTTTGCTGCGTGAACAGACGCCCGCAGATCTCGCAGGCGAACGGCCGCTCGCCGCTGTGCGCCTTCAGGTGGATCTTCAGGTAGCTGGACGACTTGAAGCTCTTCTCGCAGATGCCGCAGCAGTGAGGTCTCTCCAGCGTATGCTGCTGCTGATGTTCCCGCAGCTCCGTGATGGTGCTCAGGCGCCGGTCGCAGTGCACGCAGCTGCACGGGATGGTCATGGCGTGCGTCTGGGTGTGCTTCCGTAGGGACTCCAGGCAAGGCACCACGGTGCCGCATGCGACGCAGGTGAGTTTCCTCTCGTCCAGGTGGAATGTCTGCTGGTGCATCTTCAAGGCGTTCTTCTGGATGAACGATTTCCCGCAGGTCTCGCAGCTGAAGGGTCGCTCCCCGGTGTGCAGCCGCTGGTGGCCCTTCAGCGTGTCGGCCTGGTTGAAGCTTTTGCCGCAGGTGTCGCATTTGTACGGCTTTTCGCCGGTGTGAATGCGCAGGTGGCGCTGCAGGTTACCTGGGATGGTGAAGCTTTTGTCGCAGTACTGGCAGTTGTACAGCCGCTCGCCGGTGTGGACCCTCCGGTGCAGCTTCAGGCCGTGAGCCCTGTAGAAACTTTTGCCGCATTGGTCGCAGCAGAACGGACGCACGTCGCCGTGGAGACGCTGGTGGTTCCTCAGGAGCTTCTTCAAGGTGAAACCTTTCCCACAAACGTCACAAGTGTGAGGCCTCTCATCTGCAAACGGGAAGAAAACTGGAAAATGTCAGAATACGATACAAAACCTGAGTTTATTGTTGTTCTGAAAGACGTTTTACAAAACGATAAGCATGCATTATAACAACTGTTTTCATATTAATTTGGACCTTTTAAATATGTATTGTTGAATTGAAATGATAAAAATTTTGTCCTTTATCGAGTCCTGGAAATGTTTTTTGGTGCCATATTGAACACACAGAACATTAAACATGACATAAGAGAAAAACGTCCAGGTTTCCAACAGTTTCTCTGCATTTCATCAAACAAGTAGAGAAACATTTTAAATACAAGAAAAGTTTTCGGTTTTGAAACATTTGTCTTTGTTTGTTGTGTTCATAGTCAGACTGGCTTAAGTTATCCTGATGCATCTCTGCAGTTGTTCTGCTATAGGCTTAGGTAACCAGAGGACAAACCGACCACTGTCCACTCTGCTACTCCTCCAACTACCCTCCATTTTTGCATTACCTCAACCTTTTCCCTTCATAGAAACGACATCTATCCTGCTGCTTTGTTTGTGTTTGTGCCTCTGCTCTGTCTTCTCTGACCTTTAAACCAATTTAGATAATTAACTGAACTTGTTTGACGACTCGGTCCAGCTGGAATCTGCATGCGTCTCTCACTGCATACAGACTGAACTCAGGGGAAACTTGCCCTTGTGGATCAGCATGTGAGCGCTGAGGTTGCGCTGGAAGGAGAAGCCCCGCCCACACTGGGGGCAGACGAAGGGCCTGTCGCTGCTGGCTCCGTGGACGGACTGGTGCGCTTTGAGCTGCAGCAGGGAGCTGAAGGTCTTCTTGCAGAGCCTGCAGGTCAGAGCCGACTCCCTCTGACCCCGGATCCCCTTCGGCAATCGCACCCGCGACCTGGGCTTCACCAGGCCTTTAGCGCTGATGGTGTAAACCGACTCGTCCACCTCCACCTGAAACAGGACGGGAGGTTGTGGTTTGTGGCAGCGTAAAATCTCTTTTTCTGATTATGTTTCATGTCAAAATCAAGGTTTTAGTCTATATTTAAGTTATAAATGCAGAGAAATTGTCTGATACAAAAACAAATTTTGCTAGGCAATAAATTGTCCATAAATTTATTGCAATAAACCATAATTTTGTTGTTTGAAACCCATTTTCAACTGATGAGACGGTAATAAAGGCATCAGAATACAAGAACACATTCTCAAAAATCCATAAACTTTAAATTCTGATCGTCATTCAACATTTTAAATATCCAAATTAAACAACAGGAACAACAAATAAAATGGATTATGAATCTCTGTAAGCAAAATTATCCTTCAAAAAAAGCTTCAGTTGAGTCCAAAACACCAGACTGAAGACTTTTCATCCAGTTTTTGGTAGAGAGAGAAAAATGATGGAAATGATTCCATAATTCAAATTATCATGTGATTATTTGATTTATTGCTTATTGTGACACAAAGTATTTGTTTTTGTTATAATCAAGCTTTTATAAAAATAGACCCTCATCTATCTGGAAACCTTTACCTAAAAGCCGACTTTGCTTTACCTAAATTAGCTTTTATTTAACTTATTAAGGCATTTGGAAAGAAAACGACCAAAATCTTTGTAACGTAAACCTTTCGTATGAATCACATCAACAGTCCTAGTTAAAACCCACAGTTTCCAGACCAACAGGTTTCTGAAGCAGCTGACCGTATAATCTGGGTCGTCATCGTCCTGGATGGGGTCGGAAATGACCGAAGCCTCCAGGATCTCCTGCCTCAGTAAAACCGACTGGACGCCGTCCTGAACGGAGACAGACTGCAGGTCAGCAGGAACCATTCAAACCTGACGCCTCACGTTCAGTCTGGCTCTGGATGCTGAGCAGCTGGAAGGAGGTTTGGTTTCACTTTTCACCGTTGCTTCGGTGAATAATCTTGGGATTAAGGGATTGTTTCTAAATAGCTCAATTAATACCTGCACTGAAAAAAAAATAAATCTTAAGTATTTCTGGTCTAGTTTCTTGTGGAAACATCTTAGAACACATGAAATATGATCAAACTAATTTACAAGTAACTTTTCAGCAAGAAGTGTGAGATTATTTTAAGTCAATAATTCATTAATATTGATGAAAAAGTTCTAGTTCCACTGGTAGATTATTTCACTTATAACAAGGGAAAAATGTCTTTGCATAAATGAAATAATCTACCGGTGGAACTAGAACTTTTTCATCAATATTAATGAATTATTGACTTAAATCAAGCTCCTTTATCTTGCTGAAAAGTTACTTGTAAATTAGCTTTCACATATTTGAAGAGACCTCAGGCTTTAGAAACCAGACCAAAAACACGTTTTATGTTTTTGCATAGTGAACTATGACCCCAAATCCCAGGGCAATTGAAAAATAGGCTTCATGGATTCAGAGAGAGAAGAAGGAAATTCAAATCATTATTGTTGTTCATTATAGTGAAACAGGATTGTATCTCCTACTCCAACATCCTTCTGCTTGGATTCATAACCATAAACAAATGTAAATATTGGATTCAAGGCATTTAAACATGGACTTCCTCCCCAGTCGACATCTGGGAATACCGGGAGTTTTCAGACAGCACTGTCTGTTGGAGCCTAATAAGAATTAGATACATTTATTGCTAAATTAATTTTCACAGGTTTAGTGGTAGATCCATTTATGTATTGATTTATTTGTTTTTGCTTAGACCCTCCTCCTCGTCAGTCGGCCTCCTGCAGTGATTAACAGGCAGAAGCAGCTGTTGGAGCTGATCTGATTGTTTGGTGAAGGAATGAGGAGTGAAATGGTTTTTGTACCGCAAATTGTTTTATTTGAAGTCAACTCTGAGATGATTTTTTTGTTATTTTTGTAAGTAAACTTCTTTGAAACAGGAAAAGTCTCCGCGAGTCTTTTATTAGTTTTGAGTGAGTCGAAAACCTCCTGAGGAATTACTCTGGCATTTTTGTTTTCTGGAATTTTTTGGATGCAAGAGTGGCCATAACACTGTAGTTTAAATAAGGCATAAATTGATCAACAAAACTCACTACGAGCCGCAGATTTACCTCACAGGTTCTGTTCTTCCACAGGTGGATTATAGGCGACCTCCTCACTCCGGTTTCACCACCAACCAAAACTAAAACAAAGACAAACAGAGCAACATGAGCCACAGACACGTCACAGTGTCATAGATACATAATTCAATAAGTAATTGACTCTTTGTTTAATAATTAAAACATGAATGACTACATGCTACACACGACTTTCACTTTTTAACAGCCCTGAGTTCAGCTGCTGTTTTTGTTTGGTTTGATGAAATCAAACCTCTAAATTATCACCAATAATTTGATGTTTTCTCTGCTTGATGTTAGTGATTTCATCCTTATTAAACAGATGGATATTTTTCCATTTGTCTGTCAACATGCTTGATTAAGAGACAGTGTGGATTTTTATTATTTTAAATATCTTTCTGACATAATGAATTACATATTTGACTATTCAATGATTTATTGTTGGCACTTTAAACCAACACAAAATGACACCGAGCATTTAGTCGTCATTTTGTGACAAAGAATTTCAAACAAAGGGTTAAAGGTCATCTGATATTCTTTCTCAAACAGCTTGGCACAGATCTATGGGTCTAACAAACATGTTTGTTACATTTCTTTGAACAAATCAATCTCAGATAATGAGACTTCTGCCTATTTGTCTTATGGCGTCTTGTCACTTTAAATCCCAGTGAGTTGCTGCTGGCCACGCCCCCAAACTCAACGTTTACTCTCACAGGTGAAAATGGCTGCAAACAGTTGCACAATAATGCAACTGTACAACTTTAAAAAACAGAGTGGAGCCTCCTGCACAACCAACAAGACTGCAGCCAGTGGTTTCTGGATGGTAAGTCAACAATAAAATACTTGTCTCTTCCAGCAGCCATTGCGCGGCGCATATGGCGGTAAAACCAGCTGACCAAATGTGCTGGAACTCCGCTTTGGTTGCTAGGTAACAGTCAATTCCTGCTGATTCATGAAGTTACAGTCTGAAGGTTTTTGAAACGACTCCTTTTTCAGACACTAAAAAACATTAAATTCTAGCTGGAAGTGAAATCGGGCAAAGTGAAGACGAACTCACCTCTGCACACGCTCCCCGGGGATCCTTCTTCTTCTTCTCCTCTCGTGTCCTCCGTCTGCTCCTCCGTCACTTCCTCCTGGCCTCCCAGCTCCGCGCTTCCCTCCACCACCAGCTTCAGGTCCATCTCCACCTCCCTCAGCCTCATCCTCAGGTCTTCGATCTCCGCCGCGCCCTGCGACACCTGCAAGCACCAGCAGAGAGCCTTAAAATCAGAGCCTCTTAGATTCAGGACGAAAACGCAGGGGAAAAGCCGGTGGCCTACTTCGAGCCGCAGCACCGACGAACTTTCCTCAAACAGCTGGCAGATCTTCTCCACGGCTTCCTGAGCCAGAGACGCCAGGAGGATGTTGAAGTTCATCACCTTCAGGAGAAAAAACAAACAAAACACTCCATTCTGTCAAATAACAAAGCATCACAATTTAAACGAGTCGATTTAAAAACATGCCATATTAATATGATTTACATGCAGGTTCCCCTAAACAACAAAAACTTCTAATAAATTGTAATTTGAAAGCAAATGAAAAAATCTATTGGAGGTAAATTTGAGAAACTGCGATTTAAAAAAAAAATATTTCAAGAGGGAAACTAAAACTTTAGAATTTTCTTATTATTGTATATCTTATAGGGCTGTATAATAATATCGATATTGCGATATATATCGATATTTTCTTTCCTAGAAAAAAATCTATATTCATCCTCAAGTATCATATCATCCAACTGTCACCTTGTTCCCTCACTGCTTGCTTCACCAGGTCATCAGGCTTAGAGTGATTCCTTCAGATGTTCAGG
>CAEGAF010178770.1:0-15291 GCA_903067075.1 Micropoecilia bifurca | reverse complement strand
GTGAAGGTATTGTGATTTTAGCTACCAGTAGCAGGAGAGGAGCTAACAAGAAGCTAACAGAAGCTACAAACACTGAACAGAAGAAGATCTGCCATCGGTACAGTTACAGCCAAGCATGTTTTAATGTTACACAATACAGTTTTACCAAGTTGCTCCAAGTCTAATCTGGTATTGTTGTGCATTTAAGGTGTAAAGTTTACCTTCGACCAAACGCCCCCCTAAGGCATCCCAGCCCCCCTTTAGTAAAAATGTCCGCCAGCGCCCCCTGCTGTCCTCTGAACGCCCCCTGGGGGGGGCGGTACCTCACGTTGAGAACCGCTACTTTAGACTGATGACGTCTTCCTGTCTGAGTGGCCTTTCAGTCCATGTCTGCACAGACATGGCTGTGGATAACCAGCCTCAGGCTCATCTTAACAAGGCCTAGCTTTGGTTCCAGAGTTTCCAATGCAGTTCATATCTGCAGATAACTGAGCCCATGAACTTGGAACCTTCGTCTGGATTTGGATGCAAAAATTCCTTACAATACATTTACAGTGGTGCCTTGTTTAACCTAAATTTGAGGCTTACATCATCTTCTAGGTCAGGGGTTGTCAAATCCAGGCCTTGAGGGCTGATGTCCTGCAACTTTCAGATGTGTTTCTGCTTCAACACATCTGAGTCAAATGATGAGGTAATTAGCAGGACTGTGGAAAACTTGACTGCACACTGGGGAGGAAATTCAGGCATTTCATTAAGGTGTGTTGGACCAAGAAAACATCCAAAAGTTGCAGGACGCCAGACCTTGATGCCTGGATTTTAAGACCCTGTTTTTCCTGTTTGACTAAAGTAATATTAGTGTGTAAACCTTTGAATTTCAAGAAAGCTACACTCATTATTGTGGCATCTAGCAAATAGAAATAATTTAGGTAATACTAGGTGATATAAAACAGAAAAAGATTAGTCAGATATAAAGTTCCACAGAGATAAAAACAGTCGTGTGTTTTTGTACAGGAGATGTAGAGATGAGGTTTTCACCATATCCAAGTCCTTTGGCTGTAATGGAAGCTGCTGCAGAGATATGAGGGCAAATAACAGACAAGAGCCAAGGATGTTCAGCAATCTGCTCTCAACACATCCTCACATGTACTTGGATTAGGCCGACCATGAAGATGGACGTCAAGGGAACTCTACGTGACTGTGACATGGTCTGCATCACACTGATGTAAGGCACCTTCCTGAGAGCTACCTGTCACGCGTTTTCCAGTAAAGTGTCTGAGAACGTACAGTACGAGAAGTCAGCCAGCACCAGTCTGGACTCATCTTCAACAGGACTTCATGGAGATTTAAAAAGAGACAAACTAGAAAACATGACAATATAAAAAAGACCTGAATATTCTAGAAAATAACAGTCTTTTGGTTTTAAAAGAAACATTTTTTGCATATGAACAGGCTCAGAGAAAAAAAAAACACTCAAAAAAAATATAAAAAAAAGTTCAAACAGCAACGATGTGACTGAATTCAGATAAATAAAAATGGAAAAAACTATAAATTTGAGTGGTTTCATACGTCACGGCATTTGTCATCTCTAGCTCTTATTTTAGGGTGAAAGGATTGGACTCTCCTGCTTTTGATAAAGTGATGAAATTTCCATTATAGCAGGAGCAGCAGCTTTACAACTCAATGTGTCCATCCATCAGTCGTCCTTAGAAGTTCTTGAAGATCTCCAGGTCCTTCGGAGGCACGGCAGGGTCTTTCTTCCAGTCGTCATCTGGATACATATCAAAGTTGGATGTATCGCCCTCATGAGACACTTTAGGAACTATTGGAGGCTGAGGATGCAGGAGAACAGAATGAGAACAAGCTTGGTTTAATGGCCAGTGACCTTCAGCTCAGGCTCACTACAGCAGGACAGTGATCCGAGGCACAACAGCTGGTCAGTCCATTGGTAGAAAATAAAACAAACTAAAGAAAATGGCCTAGTTAAAGTCTGGGCTTATATCTGAAGGGCCTTCCAGTGTGACAAATATGTTTTGGGAGCAATTACTGTTTCACATAGAGGCAGGTGTGAAGTTAGCTTTTTGTATTTATTCAGGTCGTCTTTGTCTGATTTTAGCAGTAGCTCAAGTATTTATTTCAAAATCTGTTGCTGTTTTGTTTGTGAACTGAAAACGTCAAAGTACCTTGATTTACAAACTGCATTGAAAAGCAACACCAACACCAAAGTGAGGCTCTATGAATGTCAGTAACCAAGTCCAATAAGAGTCGGCCGAACTGGAGCCTCACTAGCCATCAGGCTCTTTCAGAGGAGCAGCACAATGAGGCGGAAAAGCTATAAAATTTCCCAATAAATTATTGTGTTCCATTTCTGTGACAGAAATACACTCATTCAGGCCAACAACGGGGCTCAGAGATTGGGTTAGGTGCTGCAGACCTCCAGGCCATCTCTGCCCTCTTATCAGGCAGCCAGAGCAAACATTGCTGCAAAGGCTGTAATCCACCCAGAAAGAGAGGTTACAGCCAAGTCATCTTGAACCTAAGGCTGTCCCTCTACCCGGCCTACTTTGGTGGAAGTTGTAGCAGAATCAGATCTGACGTTGTTTAACATTGTCAGAGCAGCAGGGAGTCTTTCATACAGCTACAAAGGAGAGGAAAGATCTTCAGTCCTGTTTCCAGGAAGAAGCTGAGTTTGTATTAATGCTGAGCGACTTCCACATACCACAGAGAGCAGGAGGAAAGTGCTACATGCGTGTAAGATAAGATATGAAATAAAATATTTGAATAAAATGTCCTTATTACTGTTCTCTGTACTGAGCTGAATAGGTTCCCATTACATGCAACAATCCCCATTCATAGCAATAAGAGATTCTCTTAGGGTTCCTACACATTTTCAAACCCTCCGTTCCTGAGTTTTCAAAATACAAAGTTTTTGCGGATGTCAGGTTTTAATTAAACATTGAACTGAAAGATGAACGTTTGTGTGTCCCCAATCCATTTTTTAATACCTAGACTTGAAATATGCATAAATGCTTCAAATTTCACTAGACTGCAAAGAAAATCTGTTCTCAGTCTGAATTGCGACCACGAGGCAGCAGGGGGTTAATAAAATCTCTTCCTCGCTTGCTCTTTATTAATTTCGCTTTGGCAGGATGTTCCTTACCCAACTGATAAAGTTTTATCAGTTGGACATTAAAAGCACAACAGTCCACTAAGTTGTTTTTTCTGTCACATCAACAGTTGGTTGGGGGCTTGTCCGGGATTCTTGAGTGTCTAAAGCCACAGCCTTAAAAGAGTAAGAAGGTGTGCTTTGGTGGCAACAACAGCCTAACAGGAAGACTCTTTAACATGTTATTGAGTTGTGAACACCTTTTTGTCACAACAAATCAGACACCTGATTTACACCTAGACAACAATTTGAACATTAACCGCTTTCATTTTGAAGTCTGTTTCATGTAGTTTACTTTGGAACCTGTTCAAATTGTTTTGCTGTCAATAAAAAACTGAGGTTGACTGATATTTTCGGTTTTCAATTTCATTTCATTTATTTTTTTTACAGGACAGACATCTTCAAGCAGCACACTGCTGTGTTCAGAAGTTGACAAAAACTTAGCCTTGCTGCTTGGCAGAGGTACAGATTACTATGCTATAGTAATCTACGTCTACAGTCTAGTAGCTACAGATTACTAGACTATAGTAATCTATGTCTACAGTCTAGTAGCTACAGATTACTAGACTATAGTAATCTACGTCTACAGTCTAGTAGCTACAGACTAGCTTCTAGACCTATACCTAACCTATAGCTACTTGTAGATCTGGAAGCTGCAATTCCAGCTAACGTAGAGCTACTAGTTGTGAAAGACATCACAACTACCAGTTAAAACAGTCATATCTATTTGACTGTTTTAACATTAGAAAACATGTTTTATAAAGTTATATTTATAAAGTTATATTTTACATTTATGTTGTATAATTAATAGTGATTTATAAAGGATAAAAGTGCTTAATCTCAAGGTAGATAGCAAAGCCTTAATTAGTTAGCTTTAGGTTAGCTAGTAATAGCTTCCCACTGATGTTGGGTTTCACCCCTAAATTAAAATTTTTAAATATATTAATAAGGTTTGAAGTTTTCATTTTTTCCCAACCACTGAATACTATCATGTTTAACTTTTACTTGTTTTACTTTCAGGTCCTTTGTGTTTATGAGCCTGGCTGGTTTACACAGAACCAGACCAAGAAGATACACAAGAAACACTGAATAGCAGACTGAAAATACACCATGTCATTTTAAGAAGTCTCTAAGCAGAATCTAGCACAAAAAATAAAAACAAGAAAAGAAGACATTACATGGTCATCATGCAAATTCCAAACTGCTCCCCTGGACAAGTTGGTTTTAACCTAAAGTTCTTAGGAAAATATTTTCTGGGAGCAAACCTACCTTCAGCTTCCTCAGAGGAACAGCTTCCCAGTCCACAGTCTTGAACCATCGGTGCTTTTTCACATCATCTGCTCCATTCTGAAACAGGAAACAGGGAGGTTCATAACCAATGACACTGTGCTCACATCGGTAAGCAGCAGTGTACGAGTTGACATCTAACAACTGGGCTGATGGCTTAATCCAAGAGCCAGAAGAAAGGCATAACATAGTTATATAGCAAGTTGAAGGAGCTGACGCACCAGGTGAGATATCACAGGTCATATGAAACATAGAATCAGAAGAGAAATTATTTAACTGTCCTTATGATCTTCCTAATACACATGATTTAAAATATGTCAATATAACAACTGAACTGAGAAATTTAGTAAACCGTTTAATCTTCTGTTTACTTCTGTTCTCCTCGCGAGTATTCAGAATCTAACTCTCTTGTCTTTCCTGTGTTATTTGCTGTGTTTAATAGGTGTCAACTCTGATACTAAAACAACAATTTAATAACAAAGCGAAGAAGATTGTAAAAGTCTGGCAGCATTGTTGAGCTTCTATGCATCAATTAGTGAGCAGTGTTAATGAGTGCTGTGGCTTTTCTCCAGAGGCATCCTAGCACTCAAATCAATATCTAGCTGTCTGGGATTATGTGGAGTTAATCTGTAGCTTCAGTCAGCTTTTAGTTTTTAAGAGCAGCTCCTATCACTAACTTTCATTAAAATACTCTACATATCCATCTGGAATGGAAATCTACACACTTCCATTTTGTCAGAGCAGAAATAGAATGAAATGAGACAATTTCTACAGCTAATTTTCTGTAAGGACGACTTCAGGCATCTGGACGTCTGTGTGGACCTTTGATCTTGGCTTTATTTTTCATGTACATAAACACTGAGCTAAATATGATCCTGTTATTAAAGGAAATCCCGACATCCACAGACTCTTTCAGTGAATTTGTTTCTCAATTATTTCAAATAATTGAGAAAAGTCCAATATGAACCCACTGGGAATGCACTCATTATTTGGGAACCTATTTTTGTATTGAAGCAGATTATTTTTGCTTAAAATGAAAATGTTTTTGATGAACAAAGGTATTACGAAATAAAAACATAAGAAATCTGAAAGAAGGGCAACACTTTACATCCTTATGTTCTTGCAAGCCTTCACAGATTGCTGAGCAGCAGCAGTTCCTTCTTCATACTGACTGTAAGTTCTCTAAAATTGATTTTTGGTCATCAGGCCTGAGTGTTTGAATGAATTAAATGATGTTTCTCTCAGGAAATGTCATCATTTGCATTTAATTCAGTTGTCCAGCCTTTTAAAATTGCAAAAACACAAGTCAGCCTTTTTGGTACCCTTCCCCTCATTAGCGAGTAACTGGAACCATGTGGGCAGCCCTTCCTTTACTGCCCTGGTCCTCAGACTGCTGACGTCAGGCCGACTAGTGAAGGTATGAAACATAGCGAGCTGCCATGTGGTTCGGGGAGACAGGAAGTCTAACCAGCTCACCTTCATGTTGCCTAGCCGTCTGGCTCGGTCAATGACCAGAAATTTCTTGATGAGGTCTCTGGAGAGAGAAGAGAAACAAGTCAGTGAATCTACAGTGCAGAGTGTGTCTCTGAAGGACTGTTCCCTCTCACACTGTCCTGATGACAAATGGGTCCTTTTTTAAAGCAGTTTGACAGCCTGTGAGAGAGGATGAAGGGTTGCTTCCAAAATAAAAAAACTCCAATGAAGACTTGTGGAGGCATTAAAAGATGGTGAAATGAAAATAATTCACAGAAAAGGAAGCATGAAGTTTAGGAATGAAATGTAATTGCTGCTGCTGAGCGGCGAGCTCTGGATGAAGGTGTGTGTCTCACATCCAGTGAGATACAGGAACGCTCATAAATACAGAGGTCGACGCATCAGCTGTTTCTGTTTGTCTCAATCATTCATATGCCTGAGACAGCTGTTACATTTTCATCTATATTTGTAATATTTGAAAATATTTGTAATTTTGTCTCCCACTGAAATTCATCAGAATATTGTTGAGACATTAAAAGAAAAAGAAGAAAACAAGAAACCCAGTTCATTTTACGCCTTTTATCGCTCCGTTTGTTTACGGTGCTTCTAACCTGGGAGCAGATGGAACATATAATATCGCTCAGATATTTGGGTGTTTACTGTTGGAGTTGCGTTTGCTGTGAGTTATTCACTAAGTCCCAGTTTGCAGACGATGCAGAATGTTGCAGTTCTCCCAGCACGGCTCAGTTTATTGCTGCTTGGGATGAGACGGCCTAAACAAAGGATCAGCGCCAAACTCCAAATGAGATGTTTTGTTATTTCCGTCACTTAGAGCTGGTTCAGTCTCAGTTTGATGCATATAATCCTGGAGCTCTAACGCTAAGTAGCTGACACTCTCTTGTGTGAGTGGCTTGAAAGGTTAGAGGGTCATTCATGGTCCTGCTTTTCTTGGCAGGGCGGCTCAGCACTGTTAAGGTGGAATCAAAACATTCTGCAGGAAAAGAACATATCCAGACTCCCCAACTCTAACAGAAAGACAGCTAAAGACGGAAAGAGTGTAAGAAAGGTAGATGCAGAAAGACAAAAAGATTAAAAGAAAGAGAAAGATAGACAGAAATTAAGGCCAAAGGAAAGTCAGGGAGTCAGACAGAATGAAAGACGAAGACGGAAAGAGACAGAAGTAAAGGACGACAGAAAAAATAAATGGAAAGAAAGATACAGAGAGAAAGAAATACAAAGAGAGAAAAACAGAAACAAAGAAAGAAGAAATCTAGCAAAGAAAGAAAGACAAGAAATGTCTGCAAAATATGATTCACTTTCCCAGAACATGCAGGAGGAATGAATATTTAAACTCTTTAAAATAAACCGTTCTTGTGTAATGAAACACCTGAATATTTTACCAATGACAAAAACTGAGGTGCAGCTCCTCAATCCAGAGACCTGAGCTAAACTCCAGCACACACACATGACGAGCTGGAGGAGCTTAAAGCTTCGGCTCAATGCAGAGTCCACAAGTTCATAACGATGCTGCTAATAGAAGCTGACTTCCTGACTAATGCCCAGTCCTGCTGGCTTTTTCCTGTCTCTGTGATTATGCTGTGCTGCAGCAGAGGCAGTGTGCTGCCTGCAGCCTCTGGAAGGCCTCTTAATGCTTGATGGATGGGAGTGTGTGACGTGGAACTGTGGAAATGTGATAAAATTGTTGGAAATATAAAAAAATTCCTCTGCAGACTGTAAGATAGATGGCTTTACTAGGGACAGCTGTGAGCTGCTTGAATTATCAGGGGAGCTCTGTGTGTGTGTGTGTGTGTGTGTGTGTGTGTGTGTGTGTGTGTGTGTGTGTGTGTGTGCCTGGCTACTCCACAGTAACAGATACAGCACATACACTCACAGCAAGACCCCCGTCCTGTAATCTTGTACATTCCTTCAACTCAAAATTAGTCCGTGTGTATGCGTGTGCACGTGTGTGTATCTGTGTGTGTGTGTGTCTGTGTGTGTGTGTGTGTCTTTGAGATAGAGTAGCAGCTCTGAACAAGTCAGGTGTGTCATTAGGAGCTCCACCCAAAGCTCTACTTTAGCTGTAGGGTTCTTACTGAGCACGTGAAAAGGGACTCTGGGACAATTAGAAACACTCAAACATGACAGGAGGTCAGAGGTGACTTCAATAGGGACAGATACAGAACAGCTCCACCTGTTGGTGAGTTTCAGCAGTGCCTGAAGGAACACTTTGCTGAACGTGATTAAAGTAGATCAGATTAGAACTGAGACCATCAGCAATTGTAGCAGATCATTTGCTGCGGCGTCTCCTTAATCTAACAAAATGAGTCCATGTTCCCAATTCCTAAATGTCAAAAAAATATCACGGATATTATACCTGAAAAGTCTGGAGAAAAAAGTGCCAGACACAAACTTCCCCTCCATCGAACAGAGAATTGTATTCCTTTCCAAGCCACTTTGATGTGATTTGTGTTATTTCCAGACACATAAAGTTTTAAATCGGAGATTCTCAAAGTGAGAGTTGGCTCTCCATGGAGGGCAGCACAGCTTCACAGGAGGAATAAAGATGAGGAAATACTACATTAGTTATCAAAAGAATATGTTTGCTGTTTGGCTGAAGAACTCAAGACAGACAAGTTGTGTTGAAATGTTCAAGACAGTAATGCGCAGTTTGGATTATCTGTAGTGCAATGGACCTTTACAAAGCTCCGCCCAGAAACGCCCCTCTAAAGTCTCACCTGACTGCATGTCTCACAAACAAAGCCTCACAGCGCTTAGTTTCTATGTGTAATTTCATTTCGACTGACTCTCTCCAGAGTATTTCTGAGTTGATTAGTTTAGCATTTCTGCTGGATTTTCATAAAATATCAGCCACGACATGGACAGGGGAACCAACAAGTTTATGTGAAGCCTCCAACATTGTGTGCGTCACAGCTAAATGCTACCGGTCGAGGAGGAACACAGCAGATCCTCAGACCCTCAGCATAAAGGATGCTGAGGATGAAGCCTATTGTTCTTGCAAGGCTGGGTAAGTCAGGCATTCATGGTTTAGAACAGCGTTTCTCAACCCTGGTCCTCAGGCCCACCTGTCCTGCATGTTTTAGGTATTTCCCTTCTGCCACACACCTGAATTGTATCTCTGGGTGATTAACAGGCTTCTGCAGTACTTGATGGTCATGCAATCATTTGAATCAGCTGTTCTGGAATAGAGGAACATCTAAAACATGCAGAGCAGGGGGGCGCTGAGGACCAGGGTTGAGAAACACTGGTTTAAAGGGTGATTTCTGTTGGTAAATGTTCAAATGTGCCTAGGCCTGATACACGGTACTCGGTGGCTAACATGATTAGCATAGCTAACATGATTACAGTTTATTAAAAAGCCTTTTTCAGGTAAAATAAAATCTTTAATGTATGTCAGATACGGTACACATTGCATATTGATCTGTTCAGCAAACGTAAGTCTGTAACAGACAGGATTCAAGGTGTAGAAGTTGTATCGGTGCTGCCATTATGCTGTACTTGGCTAAAAGGTTTTCATAATGGATGTGTTTATTATTGACTTTATTTTTTCCATTCACTAAACACAAAGAAAGCAAAGCAATAATACTGACACCAGCAGACAATCCTTTGTTCTTATTGATCTTACAATGGTTGAGCTGCTAATGCGTCGTGAACAAGCTTTGATCCAAGCAAGGCTTTCCGTTTCAGATTTTGGAAATCTGTGAATTTTAGTTCCACAAACACGATCAGGATACCTGACATCACCTGTACAGATTCTCCACTGACACTGGAGAACCATTCTTTTAGAGGCCTGACGCAAAAACTTTCTGCTGGTCTGCTAGTCCACAATGTACATTAGCATGTGTTACTACTGTAGCTTGTGTTTGTGAGACGGTCACAAAAGGCTGCGCTGTGACGTAAAATGGGCATTAGCCAATGAAACGCGGCCCCTGTGGTAAGGTCCATATGTGCTTATCCTGCCTGGCTTTTTATCTATAAATGGTATCCAAGGGCTACAGATACCACGCTACAGTGGTACAAAGAACTAAATTATCCAGATTTCTTTAATTGTTCCTCGCTTATAGCTTCAATATAATCATAAACTGAATGAAGGTGGTGCAGCAAAACACCCTCCACAATGGAAAAGAACAGATTTGTCACTTTTTCTTTCTTTTCATCCAGTCCTGCAAAATTCTAAACAAATGTTTGTTCTTTGTGTACAGGTTTTTTTTTTTTACTTCAATAGATTTAGGTGCGAATTGATTTTAATATTTGAGATTTTCTTTTATTCCTTTGACATCTGAGTAATTGTATTTTGTAGAATTGGGATGAATAGATATGAGTTAAAGGTTTGTCAGTTTCTTTCTTTTTTCATCTTTCTCTTGATTCTTTCTTTTCATATTTCTGTCTGTTATTCTCTCTTTCGGTCTTCACCTCTTTCCTTTTGAGTTTTCTTTTTTCAACCCACATTTCTTCCTGCCTTTCTTTGTGTTTTTGTCTTTCTCCATCTGTGTCTTTGTTTTTTCAGTCTTTCTCAACTGTTTGATATGAAGATCTTAAAGCAGAACACAGTCATGCTTTCTGAGCATTCACTGATACTGTAAACAGATTGCAGGGGGGAGCAAATATTTTAGTCGCTCTGTGACTAGCGCCTTACTTGACGTAGAAATCCAGATGGCGTGGGAATTCCAGTTTTCCAGACAGAATCTTCTGGTAGATTCCAAATGGATTGTCATCAAAGAAAGGTGGATACCTGTGGGCAGGAAGAAAACATGATTGAAGCACACTCTGGGAGGCTGTGCACACACTGAAATATTGTACAAACTCAGCCTGCAAAAAATTAGCATGATGCAACATCAGGTAACAGAGCAGACAGAAGATTCTACCCACTGTGCTGCTTTAGTGGCCTCCACTCAAAATATTTAGAGTGGAGGTGGAGATAAGAAGTGATAAATCTCAGCTGGAGGCTGAGTCGCCTTTGTTCGCAGCTTTTCTGACCGTCTTCTGTGTGTGTGTGCTTCAAACACCCACATGCCTCCTGCTGCACTCCACTCAACGCTTTCCCAGCTTTCCTGTGCTTCCCTCTGCTTCGGTCTGGACAAGTCATTACCCACAAATTACATAATGGCACCAGCCTCTAAACACATTACACATGGAGCAGACAGGCGCATAATCGCAACAGCTTGTCACACGGTGCTTGCGTTGCCCGTAAAGAACTCCAGAGTCTGTGGCGCAGGCGTGAGGGCATCTGGGATCTGGCTACGAGCCGCGGACTCCGCTTGTGAGAGAGAGCGTGCGGCTAAGTGTTGGTGTGTGTTTTCCTGATGCTGTAATTGCTCAGGAATCTGTGAAAGTGCGAACAACTGAATAAAGTGTGACAGAATTAAAAACGAAAAGAAAAAAAACAATGTCTTAAACCGACGGTTTAACACGTTTTCAAAGTACCACAGAAAAAAATAGAAAAAGATGGTAAATTTCAACAACAGTCCTTCAGTCTTATTAATGTGTCAGAAAACCTGCATACAATCCGTTTTATATTTCCAAGTCATGTTGGTTGTGTTAAATGAACATAGCTTGGATATGGGACAAGATAACATTTTTATCAAAACGTTTTTGAGAGCTGTCTTGTACAATAAATTTGCTTCAAGGGAAAGCTGGGACAACAAATATCCCAGTGAAAATTCAATTAAAATTTAATTCAAAAATGCTTTATTCCAGAGGAAAATTAAATGTTGCGACTGATATCATCCAGGTGTCTTCAAAAAGTTGAGGATGGTGATTCTGAGATGAATCTGAAGAGACGTCTGGCCAAAGGCGGTTGTTGCTCTATGTGACATGGTATTGGAGCTACAATAAAGACATCATCAGTGCACACAAAGTTAAACAAAAATATTAATTAACATGATCTAATTGGTTTTACTGGAAAGTTTCTAATAGATCATGATAATTATGACAATTACATTGTTCTACTAGAAACCCTAAGGCAATGGTCCCCAAACGTTTTCCTGTGAGGGCCACATAACTTTTTCCTTCTCTGGTTGGGGGCCAGAGACAGTTTGTAACAGAAAAAATGTGACGATTGCAGGAGAGCCTGAATGTAAAAATATATTGTTTTCCAGAAAGCACAATCAAATAACATTCTCTGGGTTCTTCACAGAAAAAATCTAGGAAGGATTATAGTTAGTATTTTCCGAACTATGAGCTGCACTGGACTATAAGCCACAACCCCGAAGTTTTTTTTTTAACCAGTAAACATCCACATATAAGCCTCAGATTCTCTGCCGCTCCAGGTTTTCTACAACGATGCAGCAGCAGCAGAGTGAGGCGGATACTGTCATACTGCCTGGAAGAGAAAAGTCTCTTTAAAGCAGCAGTTTACCAATTAAAAAATAAAGTCAGGATGATTACTGAACTGGTATTCTAAAAAGACATCAGCATCTAGCATTAGCAGTTAAAATGAGTAACAGAGTTAGCATTACATCGTCTTCATGAGTATATCACAGAGAATTTTGGCTCTAAACCTAATTCCTTAATTCAACTAACTCTAAACCTAGGATGTTCCACTACAGACAGAGGTGGAGAGATCAGACGAATAGAGCAAATGAACCTGAGTGAGCTCCGTTCAGCCGTCAGCAGATGCACCGCTTTCATTTGGAGCTGTAACAAACAGCAGACAAACTGTTCCTACATTTCTTAGTCTTATTTTAAAGTCATCATAGATGCAAAAGGTGGCTCATGTTGAGTCTTCACTCAACAGCACCTTCTACAATAAAGAGTGTTGCTAGAGAAACAAGGTGTCAGAGTGATAAGACATAAAAAAAGAAGCAGTTTTTGACCATTTCTGACCGGCAACGTATTGGCCAGGGCAGGTTCAGGTGAATGTTGGGTGATTTCTTCCCGTATCTCTCAACACAAGTAAAACAAGTTGTTGTTAGCTGGTTAAATAGTTGTGCCATCTATACTGGTAATGCCTGCAGCTTATGGACATGCTGTTTGAGGTTTGGTAACTGTATCTTCAAAGCTTGTGGTATAATAGCTCATATTCATTTGAATGAATTTTTCCACTTATGTTAGAAATGAAAAGAGTTTGATATGAGATATAAAGGCCGTTAAGAGAGCAGAGTGGAGAAGGACAGGCCTCTGCTCCTGCACTGCTGAAATCAATTAGGAGCCAGATTAACGAGTCACCTGGTGTGTTCTGAAACAAAACTCTAATCAATGTTTCAGTCAATCTGAACCTTCAACTCTGTTCACTGAGAATATCAACGAGCTCATCAGGTGTTATTATTCACTGGGAACGTCAGAAAGAACCCCGGTGCCTTCTAATGGGGATCAGCATCGTAGTTCTTCATCTGCTACAATGATTACCATTCACACATTCATTTGTTGCAGGTTGGCAGAACGCAGGAACAAACTCAGACAATTACAACCTCAGGATTAATTGAATAATCCCTCTGCTCCTTCAGCACAGCTCTAATAGTGCAGAGCAGAACTATTGTGTTGCATTGAATCATTGGTGTCCAATTGTGAGCACCAGTGACCGGAGCTCATTTCATATTCCAATAATGTCGAAAATACAATTTTTGCAAAAGTGTTATTTTCATTAAATAAGAAATTCAGTTAAAATCATCTTAATACGTTTGTTTACACGATGTCAATAAAAATATGATGTACCATTATCTGGATTCTACTTCCTGTCATCTTTTTCTTATTTTTTGCTAGCAGTAACAGCCAGTCCTTGATCACCACTCATGATGCTAAAAAACTGTTTCCGCTGCAGTTTCAATAGAGCTTAAAAGCCTCCTCATCATGAGCAAAAACATTTAATAAAAAAATGTGTTTTTTTTCTGTGACTTTGGCGTGTTGCTATTAAACAAATTTATGTTCATAAATCTAATTTGAACAATTTTAAGGTCAGTGGAAATGCAACTAGCATCACTTTAATTCAACATTGTTGGGCCGTCAATACATTGGGGAACAAGAGCGCCTCCTTCTGTCCCACTTCAGACCCTTTCCCTGGACATTCCAGCACGTACCCAGCCAGCATCTCAAAGACGAGGATGCCCAGAGCCCACCAGTCCACAGCCCGGCCGTGGCCTTTGCTTTGGATCACTTCAGGAGCCAAGTATTCAGGGGTTCCACACAGAGTCCAGGTCCTGGGGAGACAAAATAACACAACAAAGTATGTTACTAGGTAAAAACCTGACACTATAGTGGTTTCTACTTTGTGAAGTCCAATGTGAAGCTATCTACAGTCACTGATAATTTGGGGTGTCATGTTATCTGCTACATGTGAAACAAAATTACCAAGGTACACCATCCTGAAATGTAGAATATTAACGTGGTATAAAACGTCCCAGTAAAAGTCCAGACTGGAATCCAACTGAGGATGTGATACAGGACTCTAATATTGCTGTTCAAAGTTACTCTCTAGTGGTGGACAATATGGACTCAGAAATGTATTGCAATATCTTGAGGGACTATTGTAATAACAATAAAGATTATGATTAATTATTTAAATGTATAACTTATTTTTTAGGTAGGCTGTGACTATATGGCAAAAATTCATAGCACCACAAATATTCTTAAAAAATATTACCATAAAGTTAGGTCCTTCAAGATACCATTTACTTAAAAAGAGTGTGATTTATATCATTGAACTGCACATTAGCCGCATTTCATTCTATTGTTTAATATACTGGAGTATTGAAAGTCTCACAGAACAAAGTATAGAAAAGAGCAAAAATAACATTTGTAATCATAATGCAAGTTTAATTAACCTGGTAGGGTCTCCCAAGGCAGATAAGTGAGGAACCAGACAAAGCGCAGCCCGAAGACCCCTTATGATGGAGACAAACTTTGGATCTGGCGTTCCCTCGCCTGGATGCGGGTCACCGGGGTCCCCCTCTAGAGCCAGGCCTGGAGGTGGGGCACAATGGTGAGTGGCTCAGCCCGAAGAGGAGACGTGGGTCCCCCTTCCAATGGGCTCACCACCTGTCGGAGGGGCCAAAGGGGCCGGGTGCATTGTGTTACGGGCGGCAGCCGAGGGAGGGGACCCTGGCGGTCTGATCATCGGCTGCAGAAGTTCTTGGGATGTGGAACATCACCTCTCTGGTGGGGAGGGAACCGGAGCGGCTGTGCGAGGCTGAAAGGTTCCGGCTAGAAATAGTCGGCCTCAACTCGACGCATGGCTCTGGTTCTAGAACCAGTCTCCTTGAGAGAGGCTGGACGTACTTCCACTCTGAAGTTGCCCACGGTGAGAGGCGCCGGGCAGGAGTGGGCATACTTGTTGCCCCCCATCTTGCTGCCCCAATCCGCCTGTCGACCTCCCGCTCCCTTATTCCCTCATAAGTGAACAAGATCCCCAGATACTTAAACTCCTCCACTTGAGG
>CAEGAF010178767.1:0-25023 GCA_903067075.1 Micropoecilia bifurca | reverse complement strand
CCTTAGAATTAGAACCAATTGCCAATTGTAATTGGCAATTGGTTCTTAGCCAGTTCTAATTGGCTAAGAACTGGTTAGCCAATTAAACCTGGGCTGGGTTATTTTTGAATCAAAGGATGTTTAAAATGTAGAAATGTGTTGCAAAATCTTCATCCGAACACATCATTCTGCTTTATCACAATGCAACTCTTTGCATCACCGGTAAACCTGCAGCTTTTTGCTGTCATTCATATTGAGCTGCAAACTAGATCTTTATGCTGAAAGAGAACCCATTTCATTTCCTCTGTTCTTGTAGTTAAGTACAGATATCCTATCAGAATGTAGTCTTTAAATTGATCCATTTTTTCCCTTGAATAGTAAGTGGAGCCTGTGCCGTCTCAGATGGAGACGTTGATAGTGGCGCTATATAAGCAGTTCAGGGACATTTTTTATCAAAGATCAGTAGACTCAATAGAACATGTTCCATTATTTCCCAAGAAATGGCGACTGGCAAGCAAAATATTTCTAGATGTATTTTAATTCTAAGTAAGGCTAAAAGATAAATGGAACTGAATTTGAGTTAAGTAAGATTTTTACTTTCTCCGCCTGGCTTTTGAGGAACAGCACAAGGAGTTATCAAGTAATATCCTCCAGGCCTCTCAGACTTCATTAGGGCCACTGCTGTTCTTGTTTCCTTTTTACTGGTGAAATGAAAATAAAGAAAAGGAAGACTTGACATGACAAGGTTAGACATTGGTCCTTCTACTGTAGAGCCACTTATGTTTTCAGTCCTCAGGATGCCGCCATTTTCTCCACAAATTTAGTGCATTTGTAACCCAGAAATCTTAAACATGACTCTTAAACAATTGGATTATAGAAATGACAGTCATGTCTAAGAAAAAAATGATGAAATTATTTCCCATTTAATTCTCCCAGAAAATATACATAAAGATGATGTAGTAGCAAGTCTGTTTTGCAGCTTGTAAGGCTTAAGCCACCTCTTCATTTCAGGAAGGATGATCTCATTTCACAGAGTGTTTCATACAATGTTAATCTCTCAAGGTTTCAGGCTCCTAATTATTCACAAAAATACACGTTGAAGAAGAAATGTACATTAATTATTAGTTTACAGTCTCTTGGGTAAAGGTACGCCTGATGCTCATGCAAGGATTTTAAGATTTTAAAATTTGATTCAAAAATGGTGGTAATTGTTGCTATTCAAGGAATGTTAAAACCTGGCTAAATGAAGTCTTTTTCAGTCATGGTACAATTTTTCTGTGAAACACGTAATATCTTTGTGGCAGATCAGTAGTTTTTGGTTGAGAAGTTGGCACTGCTCTGCCAAGTAACATGACTGAATGAGCGCTATTAATTTGAAACGTGGGGAGCTCGTCAGGTGTTTATACTTCAAAGTGGAATCAAAGAAAATGCATTTTCCATCCCACACCGGACTCTGTTCAGACTGTTTCACTTTCCAAGATCCCTCCGCCATGTTTATTTTTCTTACAATTGGCTCTGCTTAAGGATGCCGAGCGGCACCCTCTTCTGGATGAAAGCCACATTGCAACACTAAATGAGTGGTCGTTATTAGTTTACAAAATGGAACTCATTTTATTCTGACTAACCTTATTTACAAGCATTCCTTATACAAACCATTAAAATATTCAATGGATACAGCAGTAGGAAAATTAAGCATCTCAATTGGAAATGTTTAATTCTGAATAATATTTTAGAATAGGAAGCAACTACAGTCATTTAAATTGCATATATGTGAGTGTTTTGACGGCGTTAGAGCACAAAAATGATAAAACACAGCTCTTCAAAATAATCGCTCAAAACCATGTAGCCATGGGGCGTCATGTGGTGCAGTGGTTGGAGTTGGCGCCCTGCGTACTGAGGCCACAGGCCCCGAAGCCGCCATCATGAGCTCGACTCCCACCCTCTCTCCCTTGCCGTATGTCCTTCCCCACTCTAACTGTCCCTTTCCTGTGAGACTGTTGTCAAATAAAAGCCCCTAGTGCAAAAAAAATCTCTATATATAAAACATCCTGTTTAAAAAGGGGTACAGAAATGTATTGTACTTCACCTGCTATACACAGACAAGAAGTGTGCAGATCGAAGCATAAAAGCGATCCGGAGATGAGGTGGAATGCTGGAAGGAAGGATAGGGGAGCGAGATTGCGTGTGCACGCGTTGTGCGCGCAGCACTTTGTCGTCTTGATGGACAACTAGCCAAGCCCATTCCACTTACAGATGGAACTCTATCTGCACATCTGCAGTGAGAAGTGTCCAATTTCCTTCTGCTGATTTCAATCAACAGTTAAAGACCTCTGTTCATGTAAAGCCACAGCCTTTGTCAAATAGAGATGTCGCTTTGGTGAAATTGCTGTTAGGAGACAGTACTTTCCACCGGATGAAACGGGGTGACATTTTCTGTTTGTTCCTTTGGCACTTTGATTTATAAAGGCTTGGGAAATTAATGTAAAAATAAATAAATAAATGACCCATACATCATGCAGTTTCCTTTTGTAAGGCACTTTGCATCTAAAAAAAATGAATAGTGGGAATCGATTGCATCTCTAAAACATAGTCCATAATTTATGACAAACGAAGAAGATTAATCAAGCATTCGCTGTCCTCTGACCATCAGATCTTGGAGCTGTAAAATATAATGTGACATGAGGGAGAAAGATGATGATGAAGTCTGAGCTTAACATAAACCAATTAAAAATACTATCCCAGTGAAAACTGCTGGAATATAGAAAATGCCTGGCAGCAAGCCTCAGTTGACTTTTAAAAAGTGACGCTAATGTGTGGCATATGTTCCTCTACTGCAGAGGGGCTCTTTGTGTTTAACTGCCAAACCCCGTGTGATTGAGCTGCTCTGCTTCCCAACTGTCTTTCTTTTAGTTTATGCAAAGTCAGAGAGTTGGTCCCAATCTCAGCCAAAACGACTCTTTCATAAAGGAAAGTGAATTGCAATGTACTCCTACTGAGGACATTTTTGAGCCAACATAGTGACATCATTTGGGACCGCACTCTATTTCATACCTCAATAGATTGAGTAGGTTATGCCCATATGGTGGAGTACATCTTTTCTAAATGTTACTTATCACACGGACTCTCCCACCAAATTGTAAGAATACAAATCTCAATCCTGTGTACAAAATTTGCTCTCCAGCTAATCCTAACAGCCATTTTAGTTTCTTTGTTTTTGTTTGTTTTATATCACCAGTCACATTCAGTGGCATAAGAGTTGCAAGTCAGTTTTCTGCTGCTGCCATGAAAATCTCACACTCGAAAGTTGGACTTTAATGTTAAAATCATAATGTTGTTTTAGCTGTTCCTAACCTGTGCAAACACTCTGTCTGCACTAATGAGGATTCACTCCCTTCAGCATGTTAAAATACTTGAAGTGGCTACATCAGAAAGGCGATGTAATCAATATGAAGGTGTGACCCTTATATTGATTAATTCAGCTAATAATGCTCCCTAAGGAGGAATTTTAAACTATCTCTTTATCGATCACAATGGGCAAAGATCACATCCCAACTCCAACATGTCTCTGCCCAGCTTTCTAACCATGTGGTCAGAGCTTTTAACAGGAGCGGCAAAAGCACATGAGGTGGATTAGCATCGCTTTTTGTACATTTTACTGTGTAAGATTTACACAGTGAGATGGACATCTTACTGTGCTCTGCTTCGTCTCTGCTTATCAGATGATGAACGGTCAGCATGTCATGGCAGTCATGACACTTAGACAGCAACAGTCTTCAGTCAGAGGCCTCTTCCGATTCGTTGGTAATCCTGGCTGATTCTAGAGATCCTTCCTACCTACAGCATCTCCATCCATGAAGCTAAGTATTTTAGCAACTGACCCAAGTATCTTCAAGTTCCCTTTTGAATATCTGGGAAGTATTTTTTAGTTACATTTAATTAAACTGTTTGGCCACGTAGATGCAGTCACAGGCTGTAGATAAAGATTTGACATTGCGTCTTCAGATGCAATCTGGCCACTGTGAAACAGTGCTGACTCAGATGATTTCGTTCACTGACCTCACATACACTGATGATACATGCTGCAGCAACAATCCAACCGTAAGTTAAAGGGTGGTGTCATACGCAGAGCACATATATACATTTTTCTGTTTTAGGATAAAAAGTTTTAGTAGGCATGTCGTTTTCCCATCTGGATACTTTATCTCTGAGACCACAAGAAAATAGAAACAATATTGATTTGCTTGTGAGAAATCAATTTATTGTCTTTTTGCAGTTTTCTTTTTCTCTTTTGCAACACATCATCTAATCCATGATCTAATCCATAGCGACCAAACTTTTTTTCTTTTTTTGTGGGGAGGGCAACAAAACTAACTCAAGTGACTCAGGTCACTTAAATGATTGTGACTTGAATGCATGCAATGAACAGAGTTCACTTCAAGAGTCGAGCATAAGCACTCATAGCTTAGTCAGTTCCACGTTTGAGAGTAACGCTCACTTTCTGAAAACTGTCCTGAACCTTAAGTTCAAGAAATATATATTTATTGTAACTATGGGTTTAATAAATGATTTCCACAGGGATGTTTGATTTCCCCAATCAAATCTCGACAGATTTGTCATAGATTGCTCATCCATCTTAACATCCTAACCTGCTGCACAAAAAACAAACAAAAAAGACAAACAGCAAAAAAAAAGTAAAGTCAACTGAGACATGGTACCTATCAACAAAGCACAATTTCTGCTTTATGACATTTTTCCAACTGATGTTTTCACTTGACTGATGTGACTGATTGATCAGCAGAAGGAAGAAATTACTTAAAAGATGTCAGATGAAAAGCATAAAATGCAACATTAGTTTTAATGTGAAATTGTAAAAAAAGAAAAAAAAAAGACTCCATGCATAAAATAGATTCCAAACTAGATAGACAGATATGGAGGCTGCATGAGATGCTGAGATGTATTTATTGCTGCCAACCTATTAAACAGTCATGACAAACTCATGGCTAATATATTAACAGACATATCTACTGACATCTATTATTTATTCATCATCAAAAATTCAATCTGGCAGATTGTGTGCCATTATTCAGATGCGCTGAGGGGAAGTGGCACATTTGAATAAATGAGGGTTTTAGGCCTCACTCCCACGGCATCTTGTTATTCCAGAACCCTTCTCCTTAAATGATTCAAGCTCTGAATTGGTCTGAAAATGTAGAAAAAAAAGATTGTTGCAGGCAAAAAAGAAACCCCCCCTTGGCTGGCTCTCATAGCAGGAGTTACTATATCTAAGAGAAGAGACAATTTAACATTTCTAGGTCATTTTCTTTTTTTTTTTAAAAAAAAAAAAAAAAAGCATCACACTCAGAGGTGCTTCAAGTAGGATTTAAAACGGAAGTAAAGAAAACAACATGTAGTCTTGAGCCTTGTTTCAGAGGATGTCTCTAAACCTCTGCCGTTTCCGCAGAGGTAGCTTATTTTTGTGATGCATTTGATTTGTCTTCTTCCCTTTAACAGAAACTGTGTACCTTTCTGGAGATGCAAAAATCTGGGACATGATTACACCAAATTATTCATGCATCAGTCTCACTGCCTGCAAGGTGAAGAAGGATTGTGTGCTTTTGTGCAATTTTCAAAAACGTACAAGTTAGGCCTAGCTGAAAGGCGTATGAACAGTTCTATTCTAGCAGTCACAAAAACAGTGCTGTAAAGCGAAAAATCTGCTCCAGAGGACAATCTTACCTTCAGCAGTCGGTTTGTCCTTTCCACAGAGTTTCCACTGTGGCCTTTCTCTGGTCTCTGACTTCCTTGAGGGCTGGCAAAGTAATGTGACAGACAGATGTTCATCATTGATCAAGATATCATTGATTATCTCTTTATCAATATTTGTAAGTAGAATGTGTAACACCGTGATTGAACTATAATTTTTCTTTCTTCAAGTTCAATGTGTTGTAAGCGGTACAAATTGGAACGCATAAGTTGTTCTCAGTGAGCTTAGCAAAGGACCAGATTCTTCTGGTTAGACAAAAGGGGCAGAGCATCACCTAAACCATCTCTAATATAGGGTGTTCCAGGTCTGCAGTAGTCAGTATCAGGACTAGTCTGTTAGTTGCTCAGAGGGATGTTACTATGTTTTAATGTTAACCAACCAATAAATGCCTCTCTGTAGCACAATTTCCCCCTCCATCTCGAAATTCCTCTCAGGTTGTCACTTTACACATGGTTTATACTCACTGCTTCTATCTTTATGAATGGCAACTCATGGATTAATCAATTAGACATATCCTATATTATTTTATTAGCATTGAAATAAAATGTATGCATGATTGCAGTTGAATGTCTGCACAGTAATTTGTATCGGTATTTATGCATGCATAGTTAGTAGCATGAATAAATGTAATGAATACACTAAATACCATTTGATCAAAGTAAAGCATAAATAGTACATTTTTCACATCTTTAGCAGTCAGCATCTCTGTGGAAAATGAATTAAAAACATACTATTTACATTCCAGTTTGATCAAATAACATTTTTATTTTAGAAGAGTTGCGTATAAGGAATTATACAAGACGTCTCAGATTTTACTTTTATTATAGTTTGCCATTGTAATATCAATGTACACATGCATATTAATCTGGGAGGTCCATCTTGGTGGCCCACCCAGAGCATATTTTTGTTCTAGTCCATCCCTGGTCCATATCTATCAAAAGTGTTCAAGGGAAGCAACAGTGGTAAACTGATGATATAGGCTGTCAAGGTACATTGATCCAACAGATCCAACCTACTGTAAGTCATTTTGCTGAAGACGTTAATGGTGACCATGATAAAAAATACATGTATATATCACAGTACTCTGAAATGGTCTGGCAGATGTGTGCTGTGCTGCTTGCTTGAAGAATACATGACACCAGAGTGCACTGTGAAAAGAAAGAAATCAGACTCAGTCAGTGTGATACTTTGGGCAACTGTCTGGGATACCTGGAGTCCTGCCAGTCATGTGGATGTTACATTGACATGTATAACCCATTAAGTCTTTCAGTCTTTCTTTTAAAGCATAAATGATGGGACCAAATCCTAAAATAGATTGTTCAGCATTAAGTGTGATCTATGGTCAGAATTACACCACAGCAATGCTAAATGACACGTGGCAGGTATTTGAAATAGTTCAGTGTAACATAAGGCAAAAACTGCAAATCTGTAAAGTGGCATATACTTATTTATGAGTGTCAGTTTGAGTATTCCTCTGTTTCTAGCCACAATGTTATTTTTCATTGATTTAACACCATGCACACTGAGTAATTTCATCTGACAGTCTGTGTTTTACCTTTAAATGTGGATAAAATGTTTCGTCATTTTACGTTTGCTTGAGTTCTTTTTACCTTAATGATTTGACAATCCTGACAAATCCTCACTTAGTTTGCAGCAACATAACTCAAAGTCTGTGAGTTGGCACCGAGATTGGTTCTTTCTACTCCACTTGTTTGCAGTGGAAGAAAGTTGTTATATTTCATCCATCTTTCGGGTATACACCAGTTTCAGTGACCAGCTTGGCACATGGATGTTTTAACAATGAGTTCACATTGGTCCTCAGAATCACTGGCGTCAAGAAACAGGCTCGCTTAACTCTGGAATCGGCTTTTAAACAAAAGTAGGTGAAACAGGCCGAACCATCATTTATGATTTAACTTGAACTGAAAATGTTTATTTTTTTTAAGAAAGTGAAAACCAAATTCCACAGGGCATGAAATAAGAATGGAGAAAGTGCAAAAACAGAATAATTTAAACTTTTAGAAGTGTTAGAAATATTTTCTATCCAAAACAAGGATAGACTAAAAATAAAATAAATGTAGGAATGTTTTCATATACCCAAAGTGAACCATAAAAATAATAATTAAATATCTTTCATTGTATATGTGTGCACCATTAGGACACCAACAGTTAAGGTCACATGACTGGTTGTCCTGTCGTGTAACAAACTGGATATTTTTTGCTCTATGATTTTTAAATTAGAGCCTAATATCCTGTATGTTCTGTTAGACTGACATTATGCTTTCACATAGAACAGGTAAAAGCCATGATTTATTTCTAGTGTTCTTTTAGACAGAGCTGAGAATTCAATCTACAATATTAAATTTAGCTGGAAAAATTGCAGAGTCCTGTTGGTAAGTGGGAGATCTTACTTTCCTAGCTGAGTTAACCAGCTGGAAATTATGACGTCGCCTCTGCTCCCAGTAATAATGATAATGAGAGTTCACAGTGGGAAGTCTAGAAAAAAAATATTTTTAACACTAAGTATAGTTCTGGGAGAAGAATGGCAATTTGTTAAAATCTCAGAAGGTCAAAATAATCAGATCAGTGAATCGATGAGTGGTATTCTGGTCAGCATGGTGTCTTAACCATTTTACTTCACTTTTTTCTAAATCCTACTGATAAGTTATGAAGAGATTTAAAAATATATATATTGAGAGATTTCATTTGCCAAATATTGTTCAGGATTTGGAGGATTGGCAACAGAAGCAGGGGCAGAATCAGAAATTGTCTCAAAATGGAAAAATGTCCTTCAGCAGTAATCTCGTTAATGCAGCACGCGTCTTTAATCTCCTCATTTTAAAGTTATTTTCATTTCCCTGCCGCCTCCCTCGCTTAGGGAATTGAATGTGGCAGTATCCATGCTGGCTTCTGTAACATGCTAACAGAAGAAATCAACTAAATTTAACCGGGGCCTGGCAAAGTGTGCCCATCAGCTGAACCCAGCGTTCTGACGCTAAAAACTAAAGCTAAAGTAAGCTACGATGTACTCAATAGCATGTGGAGAGTCACAAGCGTGTTGAGTGACATGGACTTACTCCATTCAATATCTTAAAATAGCCAAAATGCTAATTGTTGTTAAAAAAAAACCCATAAGATTTATTCTGCTTTATTGAAACACTACTTGACTTACAATAATACTTCTCAATATGAATTGTGCAGTTATGTTTTTCTGAAAAGTGAATATGCTATGGCTGACCTGGTTCACCAAAACAGAGCAATGACTAAACCTCATTCACAGCAAAATTCAGTCTGAGACTGATGACTATAAGCTTTGCACATGTGGTTCTCACTCACGGTACGAAATAATAAAAAACATAGACTGTGGATAATTGTTTTTTTTTTAGAAAATGTTCAACCTTCATACCTAGGATTTTAATTCACACTGAACAATTATCCATCCATCCATTTTCTTCCGCTTATCCGGGGTCGGGTCGCGGGGGCAGCAGCTTCAGAAGGGAGGCCCAGACTTCCCTCCCCAGCCACTTCTTCCAGCTCCTCCAGGAACCCCAAGTCGTTCCCAGGCCAGCCGAGAGACATAGTCCCTCCTCGGTCTTCCCCGGTTCCTCCTCCTGGTGGGACGTGCCCGGAAAACCTCACCAGGGAGGCGTCCTGACCAGATGCCCGAGCCTCAACTGGCTCCTCTTGACGTGGAGGAGCAGCGGCTCTACTGCACAATTATGAGAAATAATAAATTTATGTAAGCAAAATACAAAAAGTTTCAGGAAATATTCATCTTTCCCACAATGCATTGCAAGACCTGTGTCGCAGGCTCTGTGGTGAAAAGCTTCTCCTCTCTGAATCTGTCTGCGCCCCGTTTCGGCCCCGTTACCATTGTGATCAACGACTGCAGCTACAAGTGTGTATGTGTGGGAGAGATGGAGACAGCGGTGTCTCCATTGACTTGTATGTGATTTTGTCGTTTTCTCGCAATTTATGTTGCCATTTTAACTCGGAATGCCACTGAAAATAATGGTGCACCTCACAGGAGTAAGTTGCACATTTTGATACCACCTTAGTCGGGGTGGATGCAGTGGTTAGGGCTGTATTAAGGGTGACATAAGAATAAATAATGTCTTGGGTGTAGAACATGGGTTCCTGCCATGCATTGCATAGGCAGGCCCCAATCAGATTCAGTATTTCAATAGCACCCATTGCTGACATTGATTTATTACAAATGTGGTAAAGATGGAGAGAAAGTCTTTATAGTAGCTTGATGGCTTGGTCAAACGGAAGAGGATGTATGAGAACAGGATGAGGCGATGATGACAGGATTTGGACAGGGGGGGTTGGATTTTTATGTGCTGACCTCTGCTGACATTGTCCACTTTCAGGTCAGTACCTGTCAGTCAGCAACCAGCAAGGAAATGATGATATAGTATTTTTTTTTGTTTGTTTGAATGTGATGTGTTCGGCATGTATGACAACTATTGTCTGGCTGTATTGGGATGAGTTATGAACTGCACAAATATGTAGTGCTGGCTTTAACTTGCACCGGGTTTGCTTAAAAATGTATTTAATTGAAATAAATTAAGGCTAATTTTGCATTGCAGCTTGCTGCATGATTGATAATAAATAGGTCATTTGACAGAAATCTGTCTTTCTACTAGCTTTGTATATTTCAAGAGTAAAGTGATGCTTTTGGTGCTACCATAGAGTCAAGACATTTAAAACAATAGCAGGAAAAAAGAGAGACAAAAATGACTATTTTATCTTTTCACACCTCATGCCTGAAATATACATTTCTATCTTCCAAGCTGGAAGAATCAATAGGAAGGTTCAGTGGAGTCAAAATGTCAAGCAGGAACAGATTTTCTCTTGCTTATCTCAAAACCTAATATGGCTCTTGTGTTTTAAAATGTGGCGATAGCCCAGTACCAGCTGTACAGTAACACTTCATCTAAACTTCAATTTTTGAAGCAAAGATTGTTGACTGCTCATTTTTCTTACAGCTATCTTGTGAATACTTGACAGCAATGTTTCTTAAGATGAACAAAAGGGCAGTCCAAGAAACTCTAGTGATACTTACCACCTCCAAGTTTCACTAGTGGAGTGTTGGAGGGGACATGCAGTTATTTTCCAACAAAGATACATTTTTTAACACAATACTCTGAGACTTGTGGTCGTAATGCAACACAAAATGAAAAGAACAAGAGGTATGAATATTTTTTGCAAGGTACTCTGTCCGAGAGCGTGCCTGGAAGGATACTTCACGATCCCATTTTGTTTGCTATTGCAAGTACTTTTGGGGTTTAATACTTATTTATCTGTTCTGTAAAAGAAGACTAAAACAGAGGGGCAAGCAGATTAAGAGCTCAGCAGCAGCTTGGACACACACTTGGAGACACCAGAGGGAGTTGATGTAGACAAGGATTGAAGTGGATTACTGACACAGGACAGCAGCAATGTTGGAAGAATGAAATTGCCCGTACTTTATACCGTGCCGCCTTTATAAAAAGACACACACGAGGGGAAGGCGTATGTTTGCTTGTGGCCATATGCAGATATGCTGAGTGGCTGTGGGTGTCTCTCTGCTGGGGCTGCAAAGCCAGTGGAAGGGGGTGAAGAGGAGATTAGAGTGATAATGTACATCTGTAATCCCGAGCACTTTGAGGGCAAAGTGTCTAAAACTTCCTTCATCCACTGGATCGGATGCCACGGAGATCAGTCATTGCCATGGCAACTGATTATTTCCACTAATCATCCTGACCATATGTGCCCGGTTCATAATTAGAAGTTGGCTGTAAGCAAGGCCACAGGTCAAACTGTGATCAGAGAACTGAAAGTGGGTACAAACAAGAGAGTTCCCCGCACCTCCCCACACCTCCAGCACCATCCGCTTTTTTTCTTAGAGAATCGTTCACCTTGCTTGTCACATCTGTTGCAGCAGAGTCACAGAAACAGCTGGCCCTCAGCTGCATATGCAGAATTTCTTCAAGATCTCATCCAATCATGTTTATTGCAAGTAGCTTGCTCTAAATGTCATTGCACACTGAGCACATTGAGCTTTCGATAGCCCTCTTTATCCTCCCCTCCCCGATAATAGATCTACAGAATAAAAATCTGGAAGCGAATAAAATGGATTTATGATTTCAATCAGACTGATAAGCCTCTTGAATCGCCCTTTTAGCAGAATACAGAGAAAAGGAAATGACTAGATGAGGAGAGTTTGCAAATGTGAGCTGAGGGATGTTGGGGTTGAGGGAGCCTTGGGAAGAGAGAGAGAGAAAGAAAAAACTTTTGTGGTTTGTTTCCAAGCCTAGTGCTTCCATTAGGAGTTCAGACACTTTAACTCCTCACTACAGTCCTCCCTTTACGAGTCATATGGAGAATGATTCATTTCCCATAAGCCACATTCACACGTGTGTGTGGGGAATAGCAACAACAAGGTGCAAAGTGGTTTATCCATTATAGTCAGCCGTCTAGTTTGTCACTTTAGCACATGGGAGAGAAGTCATTTGGAGTGAGATTCTTCTGCGTTGTTTACCTGAGGCAAAAATGCAAATATCAATGATTATTACTGTAGAAAGGCTTAAATACTGTCTTAATACCGTGAAGTAAAATGTTTCTTCTAAGCTGCTCATCTTTTACGAAGTCACCACTGGGTGTTGAGAATAAACAAAATAAATCACATTTTTAATACAAATGTTTGAATCAGTGATGATGGATTATGTAGAGAACACTGGAATGTCTTGACTTTGCTTTCATTCAGTGCTTCCTTTTAATTGAGAGACACTCGTATTCAAGGTGTTTTCTTGTTATAAACCAACTAAATTATGCAATTTATATATGGAAGAATTTTTCTGCCATAATCCAAGAGCACAATTTTCATTTTTAAAGCAGGACTTCATGTGTTTTTTCTCAAAATTTGTAATGCTTGTACTCAAAGCTTCTCCTCGCGCTCCGACTTAGTCTCTGCTCGAACTCCCTGCTTGCTTACGAAATTTGGAACTGCCTTTTGGCACAGTCGCCTAGCAATCTCTCAGCCAATAGAATGAAAGTGTTGTACTGGGTGCGTTTGGTTCCTTCTAGCGGGTGTGCCTGTGTGGCTACTATCGATTGTAGCAACCGGCGCCACCCACTGGATGCAGGGAGGAACGACTTCAGCTTTCTGCTCCATGGTACACGAAATATCTACCAGCAGTGTTATACTGATTGCTAACAGCATTCTGATCTTCGGCAGTAGTTTGTTCACCCAACCAAAAACGACATAGTCACGACATGATTATCTATCTATTTAGCTATGTAATTTATGCAACTAATTTGTAAAAAGAAAAAGTTAATTACCTTTATATTTTCCAGAACAAGGTTTTGTCATTTACTTCTTTAAACAAAAATCTTCTCTTTGTGTCAGTCTTGACAAGCTCTGAATATCACACTTCAGACTCCAGTCTCACCCTGTCAGAATGTGTCATTCCACATGACTAATCGATGCTTTTTACATACCAGACTTCTGTGGTAATAATAAGCAATTACATTTACTTCTAACGGTAATGATGAACTTACTTTTACTTTTGACGTCTAGATGGTTCACAAATCTGCATGCACCTCATCCACTTACTTGAACTTACAAAATGAACTAAAAGTTGTTGTTAGAATAAAAATGCTATCGATAACATTTATTATTTTATTAGTAAAAATATATTTTCCTTGTGTTCATTGCACAAAATTGAATGTCCTTTTGCTTATCATCTAGTTGCACAAGTATAAGCAACTGAAAAAAACTGTTATTTCATCCAGCTATCTGCTGCTGTAGGCACCTTGAAGCTGGCGTAGCCTGCTGGTTGTAGAATAGAAACGGTGTGTCTTTAGTGACTGGGGGGTGGTTAATTTCAAAACTATCTACACATTTTGCATTTGATTTTTACTACAAGAAACAAAATCAGCTCAGTTTTTTCTGTTAGGACAACACAACACATCTTCCTTATTTTCTCTCTTTTCAACTATCACAATGGCTTCACTCTTGACCCTGAGTTTTGTGATCTTAGTTAAAAAGATCTATATCAAGTATAGGCATGAAGGATGGTGAAAGTCCGTGTGAGTTGCAAAAAATAGTTGACTGCAGACTTTTAATTAATGTTGCTCCTAAAATATTATTTGCAATCAAATGTTGCATTTATAAAAACTTTTATGACTGCAGTATGGCACACACTGATATTGTGATGGGAGCCACAATTTGATCCTTTGTGCTTAGTTCTGTTATAAGGAAAGAAAATGTAGAAGCCTTTAGGGGTCCATACACAGTCAAAAACCAAAAAAAATCGGATTAGCCTTAATAGACTCAGACCAATTTGAGTTTTTTCTCATTTCTTTGTAAATTTCATATCAGAAGGTTTGAAGATTTCTGTAGGAACGTGAAACATGGCTGTCGCTAGTAACTTTTGCAGTACTCCCAAAAGCTCTGATTCATCACTGCAGGCTGTCAGACTGCCTGACGATGCACAATGACAAAGCTTTTCTCTAATCAAATTTGTCACATCGTGCGAGGCAGGATCACAAGGTGCAGTCGCGGCCGACACATTTAGGAAAGAGTCTGCATGCGTGCAGACAAGCCACTTTGGTTTAAACACCAATTAAGCCTTGTGCTCCGGTTATATCTGCAGTATATTAGATTGTCACCCATCACTATTAGCTGGCACTTGAAGCCCTCCGGCATTTTGGAAAAATAATTACATTCTCCCTGCGTCATAATTACCACTTTGAAAGTGGCTCTTTCAAACACTAACAAAGCAGGCACTCACTCCTCCGTCTCCCCATTCCGCTCGCCCTGAAGCTCTGCCGTTCTCATCTCGTCTGTTGTCTCCCCAGACACTAATGAAGTGGTTTAATCTCGTAACTCCAGAGGATTTGTCAGCAGAGGAGTGCATTAATTAAGCTCTTATGTGTTGTCGTTTTGAAGTTTTCCCATTTTGACAGACGACCGAACATTTAAACATGTTTGTCACTCTTTGACTGCGTTTTCTGGGACAATGTGTTGATGCAGTTCATCAAAAAGATATATATCAATAAAATATACTTTTACAAATATACAAAAGAGATTTTTCAGATTTCTTTCTGTTAATATTAGCAATTCTACTTAACTCTAAAACAACATGCCTTACTTTTGGCCAATCAGCAGTTTTTTTTATTTTCTAATTACGCCTTGTATTTCGCGTTTATGTTGTTCTGTCAGTGTGTGTAATTTCTTTTCTTTTTTTTTTTTTTTTTACTCGAGCTAACCGGTTTATCTCCGTGGTGATTTTTGACTGGATTTCATTCTTCTAATGTCGATTTGGTTAACTTTCAGTGGCATCGTTAGTTTTTTCTTTTAAGTAATTTTCGCCAGTAATTGCTAGTTGTGGCATTTATTCAAAGAACTCTTAGAATGCAAGCTGCTTATTTCTCCAGCTTCTGAGTGCCAATATGTCTTCGCTGTCAGAAAGAAGTGTAGGCCTATTTTACATGAGCACTCGCCTCAGTTAAAGCTTTTAAAGTCCTTTTCTCACTCGGACAATAGCATTGAAAAGTAGTTACTTTGATGTAGCTTTTTCAAAATGTCCCACTGTATTTATCTCTGTTAGTTGGAAAGGGAAAAGAGATTTTGGTCTGTTTGAAGTTTGAAAGCATCTCATAATGTTACTCTAAAGGATGCTGGACTCTTTTTTTTTTAAGCTTTACGTATGGTGAGGAAATGTGACGGTCGTATGTTTCTTATTAAAGGTTTTTTTTTTACAATCAGAAGTGATTAAATTCACAGTTGAGGACAAAGGCAGCTACAGAATAATGCTAAATTTAGAAGGTACATAAATTACATCCTTCATTACAGTTTCTCTTTTTTGTCTCCTTCTTTGATGTTCCTGAAAGTCAAAATCTGAACTCTTCCTGAAGACCACAGTCTTGTAGAATCTTTCAGTTTTGATGGTTAAAACTTATAAAGCTTGTAATTTGATTTCTTTTTTTATTTATGCATTTCAAACATGATGGAAGTATATTATTGCACACATGAACAGGGAATGCAAAAGACATATTTTTGTACCACAATAATCTTAACATGATCAAAAAGGAGTAGGAAGAAGTAAGAAACTTATGAACTTTGTGTGTTAAACTTTAAAGCAAAGCAAATTGCAATTTCAAACATTCATTCATTCAGGTTTATTCAAAATGGACAGACATAATGCTTTGTAAATATATATAAAAAAACAATCCAATGCAAGTATCATGACATCTGCAGAAAAAATGCTCATTTGCAAGACACTCAGTCTCTTGAAATGTATCTGAGTGTTCTTGCACACTATATGTCGTAGTATAACAGATAGAGGCAATAAAGAATTTGGTACAGGTTTGTCTGATTAAGCTGTAGCAGGAATATGTGACGTTGTTAAAAAAATGTTAAACCAAATTGTTTTTTTTTCTTGAAAAATTTTATTAATATCTTTCTTTGTGACTGAAACTGATTCTCTCACCATGTTATGCAATTACATTAACATGTTAGTGTGACTGATACTAGCACTTGACAAAGCAGCAATCTAACCCCCACACAAAATTTCAAGAGGCCCCTTCATAATGCATGCATATCTCAGTTCTGCACTGAGTGCCATCCTCACTGATCAGTGTCGAAAAGAGTGTCAAACAGCATTTTTTGTTTTATTTGCCTTACTTTTATTATAATGAAGGTTCAATTCAGAAAATAACTGCTTTTGTGATTTTTGAATATAACATTGTGCCCCGTTATAGAAGGCATGCTTCATCTTTATCGCTGGTGCTTGAATCTATTCACATTTCACCACATTACAACAATAGACTTCAATATATTTTACTAGGATTTAACATGTTAGGCCAACTAAAACTAGTGCATTATTGTCAAATGCATGGAAAAATAACTTGTTTTAAAATATTTTACAAATGGAAAATGGACAAGATTTCCATACATTTAGCCAGAAGTCTTATGAGCTTTTCAGGTCCTGTTATGAAAAGCAAAAGAAAGAAACCTGAGAGCATGCTTATGTCACTCAGCTGGTTCTATGTGTTTTCACAACACATAGAACTTTGCAGGTAGTCAATAAAAATGAAGCCTAAGTTTCATCACATTAGAGCAGCATGTTCCACATATTTTCCTTCCTCTGCTTGGCATATGCCATACTTGAAACATGCTGCCTTTATTAATCTCTCTCAACAATAGATTTGTTAAAGGCCAGATTCATGGTTCTCTCACATTGTAACTCCTCCAGAGGCCATATTGGCTTCTTGGCTGCTTCTCTGATTCGCGCTGTATTTGCCCAATATGTATTTAGTTTAGGTGGCGAGTTATGTCTTGCTGGCTGACTTTTTTCCCATTTTCGGATTAATGGACTCAAAAAAGTGTGATGCCACTTGGTTACAGATAGTTGGAATCCATTTACAAATATAACTTCTGAAGGCAATTGATTCCACTTCGTTCTTTTAAGGGTTATTTACGTCAAGGTGACTGAGTACAACAATGGCACAATACTTTGTGTTGTTCAACAACACAGTTCCAACAACGTTCATTGACGTTTGAAGCTGTAACCAGACAAAATCTAGAAAATTAATGGGGTTTGAATACTTTTGCCACAACTTGTATGACTCTGAATCCCACTTTTCTTAATTTTTCTCATGCTCTGCCTAAGAAGTAAATGGACTTCATTTATATAGTGCTTTTCTACTCTTTACTGACCATTCAAAGCACTTTACTCTACAGCCACATTCACTCAGTCGCACTCACAAACACGCAAACATTCACACACCAATACACAGATCAGCAGGCAATTTCGGGTTAAGCGCCTTGCACAGAGACACACTGACATGAGACGGAAGAGGATGATGGGATCAGTCTCACAACCCCCCAACCCTTGATTGCAGGGCAACTATTCTTCCCATTGATCCACAGTCGCCCATGCATGTCATAGAAATGAGGGATGCACATGGCTCTGATCCAATTAAGGGAACTTTGCAATATGAAAGTTGAGTTCAATTAAACCGATGACCTCTGACGACCGATATCTTCCAAAGTACAACTTCCATTTGGCGAGTGAACACACAGCACTTGTCACCCAATAGCACTCAACCAAGACCTGCTTTCCTCACATGAACTCACACACACTGAAATTTGCAGTTTTTTTACCCCCTTTAATTGAACCCTTGCACTCAACACTGACGCTTCCACATCTCAACTTACAGGCGCAAAGAGTGAGTGGAGTAAAGGAGCAAATGGCATGTTTGTCTTGCACCATCTGCAACAAAAATCTGATCCCTTTGCTCAAGCCCTTGTCAAGATTTAGGGTTCACCTGCATGCAAGTGCAGTCACAGACCCACGAAATGAGATCGATGGAGAAAGAGTGATAAAAAGAGACATCTTCACATGCACGCACGTATGAAAGAACTCCCTGAAGTGCTACTTGAGCCTGCAGTCGTGATTCATTCTGCAGGGTAGCTGTAGCGTGAAGCGAAGACACCAGTATCTATAACACGCATGTATTATTTATGAGTGGCGGTGTGGTGCTGCACACGGAGCTGTGTGCAAAGGTATACATTAAGGGGAGGAGGCTCCTTATTTCTGGCTGTTAGAGGAAGTGTCTGGCTTCTTATTACGTTGCTGCAGTTTTGCTAAAATAGCAAAGCTGTGGGGTGGAGATCCATCTCGTCTTTTAATGGTTTGTCTTTTTGAGTGTGTGTACGTGTCATTTCATGCCAAGGTTTGTGCGAGCCCCAACGCTCGTACTTGCAATCACAGCTGTAAGTGGCCTGCAATTTAAAAGAAAAAAAAAAGAGAGAGAGAAATTGAAGTGGGACTGGAATGGAGACAGACAGACATGTAGTGGTGCAAAGTTGAAAATGCAAGGAGTCCTTGATGAGAGCCATTCTGATTATTCCTGACAGGAGCAAATAGCATTATAATTACCTACTCACTGTTTCATGGAAGAATGAGTTTTGCTTCAAAACAGATACATGCCTCCCCACTCCTCAGTTGTGTGTTTTGAAAACCAATCAGCAAGGTGGCCATTTTGGCTCTTCTAGGACCCTCGCAGTGCAGTAAGGATGTTTTCCCTCTCACTGAAGGAGTCATTTCTGCATTTTTAATCTCCATTAGTCTCCAGCCCTGTTGGATAACTATCCAGCTTGGGTGCTCTGATGCTCTTGAGTCTAATGTTTCTGACATTTTACGCAGCCATATCAAAATCTTCTATAGCAAACCTGCGTCTTGCGGATAAATTTTTGATTTCAAGTCAGGACAAGTCAAGTTTATTTGCATAACCAAATATCACAGCTGGGAGACATTCAAGAAGGCAGGGAAAACAACTCCAAGAGTAAGAAAAGCTCACAGTTCCAATAGAGACGTAAAGTCCTGAAGTCTTTTGCGTTCATCATTTTCCACGTCATGTTGGAAAAATGTAGGGAAAAGTTAATGGTAGCATGAAAAATACCTACATTTATTTACCAACTTATCAAGTAGCTGCAATTTCCATCCAACCCATTTGTCCACAAATGAGGCTGTTTGTAGAAAGATGTGGTGCTCTCTCTGTGATTGCTTTGTAAAAGGAAAATGGAGGATAGAGGAAGGGAGTGAGAATGGCAGCTACTGACGTATACTGAAGTGGGAGGGGTGTCCCCAGGGGGTCTGCGTCGCATGTGAAAGGTGTATGCGAATACGAACGTCTTGTGACCACACGTGGACTGTTCAGCTTCTGATGAAGTATTGGAGAACCTTAAGGTTTTCTCTGATAGCCATGACTCAGTTTTGCAAAGAGACTAAAGGAAAGGTCGCCAATCTCTTAACCCCACCAATGAAAACAACCAGAGTGGCACTAGCATGCGATGCGACCTGCAACAATACCGTCTAAGAAGGGATTATTATTTTAAACTTAATTGTGATAAAAGACACTTTAATGTCTCAATTTGTCATTGTGCACTGCAAAGCAGACTGGAAAAGATTCCAAGGATTGTGTGCACCTACAGATTGAAACAGAAGTCTTTATGAGAGAACTTTAATAAACTGAATATCAATTTTGGATACAATTGTGGCCCCAAATATTATGATCAAATCAAATAATGAGGTAGTAAATACAGATCCCCACCCCTGCTGGGTATGTAGATTTTGTGGTTTTTGTTGAATACATGTTGAATTGGTTAGATAAATTATGACATTTTGATTAAAATAAGTGTAATTAGAAAAGAGGTGTCATCAATATGTCTATTTACCAATATATGGCTAAAGGAGAACATCGCTACTTGGTCATTTTTAGTTTACTTTATTTTTTCCCCTAAACAGCCTGACATCATCTGTGTTCTGGGAAAAGACAAGAAGCCCTCCAAAGTCATGCAAAATAAAAGCCCTCATTTAAAGCATGAGTTGTATTCCAAGAAGCCATTCTGGCTTCCAAATGATTAACTTTATAGAAGGAGCTACAATAAGATGTTTTTGCATTCTGGTGTGTATGTACATCTTGGGGACAGAAGGTTACAGTCTCGAGCCCTGTGAGAGCCCCAAGGACAAGCAGTGAAGGGTAGAACGGGTGATTTGTCTCAGGATTGAACTTCCCCCTCCCCCTGGTCGCTCACAGCCCTTTCCGCTCTCTTATCTTATTTTTGTCTTAGTTTGAAGGTGAGGGGCATTTCTCAGTGCTGGCTTGCATATGTTTTTACCAGCCAATAGCATTTTAAGAAATTCACAGACTCGGTTTGGTGCGGGTTGCTAGAGCTTCCACTCGGAAAGTTGCAGAGGTACTTTATGCTAAACAGAGTGAGCACAAATCAACTTGTTCTCATATGCTTTTGCAGCCATTTAAACAAACGCCTGAACTCTTTATTTTTGCTGTTTACTGACATGAGTCATCAAATAAACATCAAATCTCATGCTCTCAAAACTGTTAGTTCTTAGATTTCATTAAAATCTACTTTTCTGAACTGGATGGCTGCTTTAGCTATGCATCTAGATGTTTTATTTGTCAAGAGTCTAGAAAATAATCATTATAACCTCTATCTCTCGCTCCATGGTTCTCCTGTGTGTTGTTATCCAATCCTTATGTTCCTTGTGTTGTTTTTTTTTATTTTTATCATTATTATTATTATGCTAGTGGCCATGTAGTACAAAAAAGTGTGAAGCTTTCACATTTGTCATGCAAGTGCAGGTCTCAGCTATTATGTGACCCTTCATATTGTTTGTCTTTTAAAAGATCCAGACAAAAGCAATGCTATATCCAAAAGAGAATAGACTTTGGTACACTAAGTGACCTTCTTTATATACTGTACATACGTAGGAGAGTTTAGTTATTGCCAAGTTTCCAAATTGCAGTTGAAACAACAAAATAACTTTGAACTGTTTACAACTCCTACTGATTCTGTTGTTGAATGAGTTTATGCAAGCAGAGGTTTCACTTTGGGAGTATTAAGTTACTGTAATGAAGCCTATTATACAGTATAATGGGCAATAGGAACATTATTACAAGATTAAAACTTGATCATCAAACTAATTATAATGTCAAAGATGAACTAAGTGAATATAAATTGCACATGTTTTAAATTCCAATTTGAAGCAACTGCCCCACGATGTTAAATTATGCATTAAATGTGATTAACAGTTGATGGTAAAGCTGAGGTCAATTTAGTGCACCACCCTTTACTTTCAGATTTGTAGTCAAAAAAAGTAAGTAAGTAAAAACAAAGCAAGTTTTTCTTGCTTCAGCTCTAAAGACACTATAGAAGAATAGATATAATTAGCATGTATTGGTGTTCAAAAGGTTACAAACCCATCCATACGGCTTTGGGACTCTGCAAACTACAGTGAGAGTCATTAATTCACACAAGGAGAAAACATGAAATGGTAGAAAATCTTAGGAGTGCCTGGCCTACCAAAAGAACAACTGCTGACCATCTCCAATTTGCTATAAAACATTTTCTATGATTGTCTCATCAGTTTTGACTGATAAGACAAAACTAGAACAAGCTGTGTCTCATTTGATCTGGTGTAAAACTAAAACAGCATTTCAAAAAAGATCCTCATCATTGTGATTTCTGGGCATACGTTGCTCCTCTAGGACCTGGATGACTCAACATAATTAATGGAACTATAAATTGTGCTCTCTACCAGAAAGGAAGGAGAGGGAGATTATCCAGCCATCAGCTCATGATTTTAAGCTTAAGCACATATGGGTAATGAGGCAGAACAATTATCCGAAGCACAACAAGAAGTACACCTCTGGACTGTTCAAAAAAATTAAAAATTGAAGTGTCCTAGTCACATACAAATGCTCTGTAAACCACTCATGCTAAAAAAAAAACCCTTCAAAGAAAATTGCAAAGAAAATTGGACCAAACTTCCTCCACAGCAGTGTCATTGTCAATTACTGGACATGCACAAATCTAGTTGCTGCTGACAAGGATGGCACATTCAGGGGACAATTACTTTTTCACCCAAGGCCAAATTTAGTTGGGTATTTTGTTTTCCTTCAGTGTATGATGCTCAGTGCTTTGGAAACATCAATTTATATTTTCATAACAATTTGTCCAAGATTTTGCAGGGTTATGTGGCTGTACCTATTTAAACAAAGGTTTCTTTGCAGGTAAGTGTTGTGTTGTTCATTAATTCTTTATATTGTATTTCCAGAATGACATGCTGCTTCCCATCTCATTATTTCTGATGACTTTACAAAAGTTGTCCTATATATTTTGGTGGAATTCTCCCAGATTTGAAATTCAGTTATTTTACCCCTGAACATAAGCAAACTGTGCAGTGTGACATTAATAGTTAATAAAACAACATTACACATGGTAAACAAAAGCAAAAGTGCCTGACCTGAAAATCCAGACTAATGCATCTGCTCTTGTTTGCAATGTTTATACGTCAGGATGTATTCGCTTGAATATTTTCCAGGCAACCAAAGTAATAGTAAAATTATATTTAAATATCTAGTTTGATGTTGGATTCTTGTAAATGTGCCTATTGCTGTATCAGCTGCAACGTTTATCATACACATGAGAGAGGCTATGGCAACATCTGAATCTACTCGGGTGTAATAGCAGACTAACATTCCAGATGAGAGTAGTGGATCGGGTCAGTAAGTAGCAGTGGTGGATCTCCTACAAGAGCTATTTATTAATTCCGTGGCAAATATTTGACTTAAACAGAGTAATGTAAAAAGATTAACACCAATATATTTCATGTACATCAGTTAGTTTCCATAGAGACTCGACACAGGCAGGTGGGCAGGCATTGTTGACCGGGGAACAGGAATCCATTTCATCCTCAGGAAAAGAGGTTATATTTTTTCATCCTGTATTTTGTATTTTGATTGTTTATGTTGTTTTTGTTCGTCTGAAAGTGTTTAGATACCAGAATCAAGATCAACACAACAGCAGATTTTTGTCCAAAGCAAAACGGATCGCGGTCGCTTTTAGAGACTTTGAAAAATCTGCCTGAAACTATAGTTTCTGCCTAGAGAAATAAGGAACTATGCAATACAACTTTATATGGATGTTGATTCATTCATTTATACTTTTATATTTTATAAGTTAGGGTAAGGATTTTGAATATATTTTGACTATCGGTCAATACCTGGAAGTTAACTTCAACTCAAGATTGATTGAACATTACCCATGAAGTTCTGTGAACTTTTTCAAACTTTAAAGGTGTGTGAAAAGGGTGCAATGGGACATTGTTGAAAACCCCTGGATGAAGCTTAAATTCTGCTCTTGAAAAATGCTGATCCAGAACTGAGAGTGAAACGGAACTGATATCTAAAAGTCTTGCTCATAGATCACATTGCCAAAGTATAGATATGTATCAGGGTAGCTGTGCATGTATTTTTCAAGCACATAGTGCCTTTTAAAAGCACAATCAAGTAACTTTGTTACCTTCTATTGCTATAAAAAGCTATATATATCAAACATAACCAAAAAGTAATGTCTTTGCAATTTTGACGCCTTGAAATTGGCCTCTGTCTAAGAAGCTCCAACTCTTTCCACATCAGAACAATCATTCTCTGTTATGCAGTTTGCTACTCTTCTTAGCAGTGTTGAACTGAGACGTAGTTAATATAAGCCTAGCAGATGCATAGTTTCATCAGGTGCCTGCTAATTGCTGCAGCCACTAGTCTGAAGGAGCTGAGTGGGGAAGTTGTGAGGGAGAGGTCAATTGTCTCTCTATTGTTTTTCTGTTAACCTAATGGGCAGCTGGAGATGGAAACACTATTAAATGCATGTGCTAAATTCTATTAATAAAAACAAATATTTTCCTTTTATCTGAGCAGAATATTTTCGAGGAATAATATCTCACTGTTGTTCAGGTAGAAATTAATTTCACCTGTGTTATACGTTCTGGTTTTAGGTTGCTTGTAGAGGGTCTAGTCAACATCCCGTCTCCCCCTTTGAGATAAACAAAATAAAGACCAAACATCGTGGTGTGTCCTAATCTGCTTTGTGATCCCCTTTTTTTCTCTCCTGTCTTCTCTCTTTTCACCATTCTGTCAGTTTGAGTCTTCCCATTTAGCATCCTGCGAGTCCCGTTAAATGATTAGTAAGCCCACAAGTGAATATATGCAAAGCCTCTTCCACTCCATCAGCGGCTTAGTGAGGAGAGAGCTTAAACACACCTTGCTAAATCCCTGTCACACACATTCTTGTAAAGGTGCTCTGTAAAGTGAGCTAATATGGCAAATACAGCATTTTTAGCCGTCCAACCACCAAACTCTGAGGTGATGTTGGGATTCTTGTCTGAAACGCTTGAAACTTTAGATTTTTTCTTTTGTCCCAGAACACATTCCCATCCTTCCAGTCACCTGGAAGATTTCCATCCTTCCAGTCACCTGGAAGGATGGGAATGCTAAAGGTTCAGCTAATCAAAGTCTCCTATTGAGTTTCAAATCCTCTTTGCTGGTGGGGTTTCCGGAGTCAGATTAGGACTAGACAAAATGTGACCAAGCAGTCATCCCAGCACCAAGACCGCTCTGTAAGACACCGTACAGATATGGGTCTTTCACTGGCAGTGTCTGTGTGTATTTATCAGTGTACAAGCTGCAAAGAAACCCCGGTGTGAGCATCAGCAGACACGGGGATAAGAAACTAAAGCTGTGATGCTGCTCTGTGTTATGGGCAGAGAAAGTGTCAAAAACCTCGGTGTGTTTCAGCTGCAGCGCAAAACCTTTGTTCTTGGTGTTTAGCTTCCACTGCCTGCCTGTGTGTGTGTGTGTGTGTGTGTGTGTGTGTGTGTGTGTGTGTGTGTGTGTGTGTGTGTGTGTGTGTGTGTGTGTGT
>CAEGAF010178756.1:0-34176 GCA_903067075.1 Micropoecilia bifurca | reverse complement strand
AACAAGGTGGATCAATAAAAGTGTATGCCTTCATTCAAAAATTTTAAACATATTTTGTGAAACTGTTTGCTTTAATATGACAAAATGTAAAAGTGTTCAATGTCTATAAATATTCCAGCACAAAAAAAACCCTTTTCAGACCACAGTTTAATTTATGATTTTACCAATCATAAATTTATTTACAATCATAGATCTTACCAAAAAGAAGTATGAATTAAACAACTCAAACATGTATAATAGTTGGTTTTAGTCACATAAACTGCACTCAGTGCATTTCTGGTTTCTGCCGTTTCCCAAATCTTCAACAGCAATCGGGATGATAAACCTCCCAATGTGACTTTCTGAGAAAATTGAGACATCCATAATGACCAACAGATGTTGATTCCGTGTTAATTGAGGTTATAAAAGTTAGAATGACATAAAGGAAGCAGATGACCTTTTTATTTTGTGGATAATGAGAAAAAACATCGAGATAGATCTTGCAGCCCGCTGTGCAGCTGTGCCACTGTCAAATCAGAGATGCATTTTAAGCATATTGGAGGTCTTTTGAAAGCCCTGCTGGTATGAAATGGGTTGTGATATGTCAGATACTAAACCACTTATATTTCTGGTTGCTTTGACAACTGCACAGTAAGTCGTAAAGCAGTTTTAAAACACATTGTTTTATGTTTCGTCTCATCTTTTTTATGATAGGTTGTTTTCTTTCTGTAACGTTACCCCTTGGAAATGCGAATAGGCCCCATCTTTAATAACGCACATGGAAATGACCGTACACACTCCCACATGTATTGACATGTCTGCGACACACGCAGTTCAGTCAATGGGGGGGGAAACATCGGCAATTTACAGGGAAGTCTCCTGGCTGTGAAAGCAGAGTGTGTATTTGGGATTGTAAGTGCTTTATGCACACTTTTATGTTTTTTTTTTCTTTTTGTCCCTTCAGCATGTTTGTGAATGCACCTGCTGGGCGTGTTTACCCACACCACACTCTCAGTGAGCGTAAGTACACACCGCTGCCTCTGCAACACAGCTCGGCTCTCTGTGTGCAGAAAGGCGGGAGCCTCGAAGCTTTGATATACCCTTGCAGCATTGCAAGGTGATTCGGAGGCTGTCAAGAGACCCCGGCAAAGCCAGACCTTCTCGCTATCCGGATGTTTGAATTAAAGCACGGAGCCGCTGCGGAGTGTCTGTGTGCATACTCATGCACACGTTTTCCTGTTTGCCCCTTGCTGTGGCGAGGATCTCTGCCATGTCAATAACAGTGAGAGCAGCCAAGATTTTAATGGGAATATAATCTCCTGGCTGTTTGTGCTTTCTTTGGCAGTCACTGTTCAGTTTTTTTTTTCCCCTTTAGTGTGCATCGCTGCATTTCTGTTTGGCAGACAGGTGAAGGATGGGGCAAAAAACATAGCTTGATCGACTGAAGAGTAAAACCAGAAGGAGAAAGTGTGATAATATGTTCGAAAGGAGCGGACACGAAGGAGGACCGATAAGCATCTTGTTCATCCCAGGCGGTCTTCTCATTGTATTTTATACCGTGCCAAGCTTTCCACTCTGGCCTTCTCAGTAATGTGTTTTTATGATATTGCGCCATCCCAGTGTGACACTCACACTCGCAACTAGACTCGATGAGCCTTTCGGTGGACCTGCGGTTACCAAAGACCTCTTCTCTGAGAGATAAGAAGTTCCTATAGAGGAGCGAGTGAAACAGGGTGGAAGTAAGATACAGAGTGATAAGGCTGCTGATAGGGTGGAGAGAAATAACAGCATGACTCCTCGAGTTCTCCTGTGACTAACAATGTTGTCCTTAAGCTGGCATGGGTTATTCTTCTTTTCTTTCTCTTAAACAATGACTCATCTGACTCCCAGCTAGTCTGCAGTCAAGAGGCAAATTCCTCTTTACAGATTTGGTTTTCTTTCTATGTGCTAAATTGTCTTTACGTTGGACAAAATAATTTTGATGACTATTATTCCATAACAATACTTTACATTGTCCCCCACCCACCTCCCTTTAGCGGTTTATAAACTAACTCTTCTCTGAGATACAGGGAGAAATATCCTCAAAGTATTACCAATATAACAGAATATGTTTTTCTTGATGGTGGGATTTGTTTTCATCAATAAACACCAAATCATCTTCAACATGAAAGCTCTAGATGAGTCCAGAACATAATTAGGGTAAAACTCTAAATTATCCATTCACGGCTCTGCCGGTATGCTCCAATAAATGTTCTAAATGTATAAATATTAATGAATAGCCAGAACATGTTGATGCAGGAGAACAAATCTAGAAGGATCTCGCATGATGTGAAGGACACACTTAGGATAAGATTAGGATATTCACTGCGTTTAAATGCTTAAATCTGTCGATGCTCACGCTGCACTTTGATACATCATAAAATCACAGTGAGACGATTTGTGATGCAAGAAATGTTAAGAAGAAACCGTACTCTGACTACTTATTCAGAAGTTTAGAAAACTGAAACCTTGATTTTAGACTGTTTGAAGTTGGGGAGTTTGATCATCACAAATGTTAAATAGCTCTTATGAAAATGCTGGAATAGTATCCTACTTTCTCTGATTAATTCAGACTTCCAATGCAGTCAGAATAGGTCTGCGGAAAATACTAAATGTAGGTCACATTGGCTTTATTTGTAAAGCACATTCAGCAATGGCGCAATTCAAAGTCCTTTATGGAATTTTTGGTATTTTTAAAGGTCCGGATAAGTGAAAGTTGACTACAGAGAAAATGGTTGAATTTGCTGACTTCATTCTGCTTAATATATATCTTTTAACAGTCATTTTTCCATGCATTGTTTTTCTTTTCTGCCCGTATAGAAAGATTTAGTAAAGACTAAGGGGAAGTACTTTAAGTCTGTATAAGTAAAGACATGTCCAGCCTTTAGAACTTTTCCCTCATTCGCACTTTAGTCTTGAGTCATATTCCTTGTATAAGCACTTACCACGAGCTCTAATTCAGTTTTTACTCATTCTGACACTGCAGCAGTGGGACTGTGTTGGAGCTGTGTCATACTCATACATCTGTATCGTCATTAATGTTGCAGGGATGCAGGCAAAAATCTAGTAATTTACACAACTCTGAAAGCTTTTGACGGTTACAGACTGTGAATGTAATTTTTTTACTGTTATATACGGCTTCACTGCTGGTGTTTCATTCCCTCCGAGTATCAGATTCAACCTTACCTTCTCAATTTGTTTCCTAGGGTCAGAAGTTAGGCAAAGCCCTTGGGATAAGGGTTTACTGCTTTTCCTTAAGATGCTTTACCTTTCCTCCTTTAAAAAGATCCACACCTCTGAGACAGCATCACCATGGGAAATCAAATTCCTTAGATTGGCTTTCACATTTCCCCGACTCCCCGGGCAATACAAATTTCAAAGATCAGCTACGAAAAACATGCTACAAAAACGAAATAAATGTCTGAAAACTGGCCCACCATCCAAGGTCACCCCTAAAAGCTTTGGGTGTTACACAAAGTCAAAGTTATGGTTGCCTACAGGTATATTTTATCACTGCTGCAGTTTTTTCTCTTTCTGTGTGTTTCCTGGAAGTTGTCTCTACATTTAATTTATATAAAAAAGTGAAACTCTACACATCAATTAGACCCCTGCATCTCAAAAGACCTGTTTTTCTTTTTTTGTTTGATCGGAATGTACAAGTCGCAGAAGTCCTGGACACACTACCAAAGAAAGTCATGATAAGCAGTTGTGTAACTAGACCATCTAATGACCGCTTATGTGTCTAATAATGCAAATTTGCAAAGCAGCTGCTTAGTTCCAAAATTTTTGTTTACCTCACTGTCCTTTGCAGTCCCAAGGACTTATTTATTTGTGGAACCCATTATTCATTATATATTTCATTCATCTCCCTTCCATCCATCCATTGTCTTTACACCCTTGTACCTTAGTGGGGTCAGGAGGGTTGCTGGTGCCTATCTCCAGCGGCGGGGTAAACCCTGGACAGGTCGCCAGTCTGTCGCAGATTCATCTCCCTTCACGCCTGGAATAGAACTTATTCTTTTTCGTAAGCATTTGTGGTGTACATGGTTTTACTCAAGATTCCTATTTTTTAATTGCAACTCATGTTTAATCAAAAATGTAACCAAAACGGTGAATCGGTCATCTCAGTGTGAATTGATCAATTATCTGCTGCTATGATTGTTATGAATCCAATGAATTTCCTCATAGAAAGTTTGTATATTAAATGTATCGAAATGGGGGCTGCTACATGTGCTAGATCATTCTTCTGTATACACTGAATTGTCAGTCTGGTTTAGAAATGCAGGAAAAATATAAAATTGCACAAAATAGATGTGAAATATTGGCGCAAAGTAAAGAGAGAAAAAAATCTGGAGTCATGCAGGTTTGGTGGCGATGAAACCTTCCCTCTGTTTCAAATTGTTTGATCCCGGTTATGTATTTGCCACTCTATACATGATGAGCAGTCTTGATGTGAAAGTTGCATTGTTAATAATGGAGGAACTAGGCCTACTATCTCTTCACAGACCTTTTGATACTAGCTGTGAGCTATTCCCTCCCCTGGGTGAGGTATTAATAATCTAGAGGTAGATCCAAGCACTGTCAGAACAAGTGTGTCACTGTTTTGAGGAGATATGTGACTATACCACCCACTGCAAACCCACTGCAACACAACCGTACTCTGCCTCTGTCTACTAACAGGCACAGTCATCTCACTGTTGCTCTGTATGAAGGTGTCTGGGCTTTTAAGGCTGTTTTCCTCTGCTTGTAGTTTCAAGTTATCGTCTGATTTTCCACACGTTTTTCATTTCAAAGTTGTACACCTTTTCAAACTCTTATTTACAGGTTTCCCTGGCCATTTTGGTTCAATTTTGACTGCAAAATTTGGCCGTGATAGTTTTACATTGGTCTATCCTAGAGGGAAAGATGAGGAGGAAAATGCTGCTGCTGCTACCATGCTTAACTGGAGGGATGGTATTGGCCTGGTGATGAGCCATGCCTGGTTTTCTCCAACGTAGGGCTGTCAACATCACATGTGATTAATCTGAACATTTGAATGTGCTATTACATAATACAGATTAATCAAACTACTACTAATTTGACCTAAAAGCCTCTCCCCTGTGGAATTTTACCTAGTTCATATGAGAGCACTGTATTTTGTCGCACCCAAATTGTGGTTCCTCGTGGAGTGAACTGTAAGTAGAGGTCAAGCTTAAATTGTAAAACCAGATGTTACTCCAGATTGTTGCAATTGAATTTGACGCGTGTGGTTGCACTGATATGCAATTCGAGCAATTTGATTTTTAAATTAAATGCAAAGAAGAACCAAGAGCAAGGGGGCAAAATATACAGAAATTTTGGCTAACATGCATTGCACAATATGACTGGATCCTAATTCACAAACTGTCAAGAACCTTATATAATAAGAATTGTTGCAAAAGCTTTTTAATAACATGACAGGATATGAGAGTGGTATGAATCTATTTAGCTTCAGAAAATGTGAATATTAATTAGTGGCATAGGATTTCTTCTGCCTGCAGAACTCCGCACAGTGTACTGTTATCTCTCCTTGCTCATTAATCAAAGCCTGACAGTGGAGGAGGACCCTAGGTAGCCTTACTTGATTTTCCACCACACCCATTTTACTTGTCAGCAATGATATTCTAATGAGTAGAAATGTAAAAAAAAAAAAAAAAAAATCTATAAAGGAATTAGACTATTTTAATCTACCAGCCTAGGAGTCAGACAAGCACACAACTCAAATTTTTGATAATACTGTTTGTTGCTGTATAAGATTCTAAGTAAAATCTGAATTGACTTATAAGTCGTCATATACACAGTATTGCTTTGCCAGGTCAGGAAGAAAATATCTAATCTTGTATATTTGCATTTCTTCTGCATTACTCTTTTTTTTCTTTTTGCTTGAACAGAAAAAAAAATATTGAAAGCATTTTTTCTTTTTCTCTTTTTGTTGGTTCTGTGAATTTAGTTCAGTTCTGTGTGAGTGTGAGAGCTTTTATCCGCCCCTTCCGAATATCTACTCTACATGTCTCCTGCCGTAGAGGAACTGAAATGGAGGAGGGGGAGGCAAGCGTTGAGGGGGTAACACTTTGCAAAACCAAAAGCCAGGAGAATGTTAGACAAGTTTAACACCTAAACCCTCTGTTTGCATTTGTTTCATCTTGTCTGTTTGTGACTGTGCAGGTGCACGGCTCCCCTGCTGTACGCTGCCAGGTGCTGGTTAGCCGTGCATGCCAAATTGCAGTGTTGTACCGCCACGCCGTGTGCTGTGGCGGCTCTCTGATATGCCAGTCATGGCTGAGATAGTTGGAGACTTGAAAGTGGCTGAAAGTAGCTCAGAGTCAGTCTCGGTGTTTAGGCAGGCAGGTTGAGGTTTACCTGACAAGCCTCTTAAAACATTTAATCCTGTTAATTCACAGTGTAAGTCTGTTTGCAGCACAGTTCTCATCCACAAGTAAGAGCTCAGCCCCTACTGAGTTTGTCTGAGACAAGTTAAGCTGGAAAGTCTTCACATAGCAACATTAGTCTGTGTGTCTGCAGGGGCTGGCACCGGGGACCTTTAGGATTATTTTTAAACAGGCACAATTTTTTTGTTGGCTTTGTGTTTTCTAGCAGCTGAGAAACATGGTGACCCAGGTCAAATTGTGAAACATTAATTATTCAATTGTTGATCTCTTTGGCCATGGCTGTTTACACAGAATTCATTTCTGGTATCTTATGTAGCTTGCATTACTTGTTTCTTAGGAATTAATGAAATGGAGTATCAAGAAAAAATATTGTACATAATACCACATCACATTAATAATTTGCATGTGATAGTCATCGCTATGAAGTGAAATAAAGTTTTTGTGATTTTTAAGCCATAACATTTGTGAAAAAATGCAATCATGAAGGCCAAGGAAAAAATCAGGACAGGTCGGGAATATTATCAAGAGTTTTAAACCAGGGTTAGTTTATTATATTGAAGAATAGTTTTTGAATGTCTCTTAAAGCTGAAAAATTTGAAAAAGTATAGCACCTCAGCACAGAAACCCAGATATGAGAGTTCATAAATAAAATGCTCTGGTTCTCTACAAGTTCATAGCCCAGGTGGAAAAACTTGGACCGAACGACGGCAATTAGTTGTGCACTGTTTTGCCCAAATCTGTCCTTTTATGGGAGAGCAGGGAGAAAAAAAAACACAGAAAATTGTACGTCTCATTACAGTTTACCATAATCTGAGATGTTAGACCAAACCTGAACTCGTTGGCATACTTGGTAAGCACTGAAAACTAACACTGCACAGCACCATGATCACACCATCACCATAGTGTAGTGTTACATAGTGGTGGAAGCATGATGCTGAAAGAGATGGGTTGTTGTTTTTTTTCAGCAGGGACAGAAAGTTGGTTGGTGATTATTTGAAGAAGGCTATAGCTAAATGCATAACCCTGAAATAAAAAAAATCTAAGTCTGCAAATGGTCTGAAGCTGAGTTTTATCTTTCAACAAGTAAAACAAAGAAGCTACAATGTAATGGCGTTAATTTGTGTTATAATGACCTAGTTAAAGTCCATGCCAGCCTAATGTAAAATCTGCCACAGGACTTGAAAATTGCTGTTCAATAGACCCTTGTCACCAAATCTGACTGAACTTTAGCTATTTTTCAGAAAAAAAAGATATAGGCAGAAATTTCTGTCACACTCATAACAGTATATCCCAAAATACCTGCAGGTGTAATTGCAGCTAAACGCGCTTCCTGCAACAGATATTGGCAAGTGTGGTCCTTGAGGGACCATGTTAGACTTCTCTGCTGCAATGCCTGGCAATTGAATCATCTCCGCAGCCTGCCACCAAGTTAATTTTCACCCCACCTCACGGTTGTACATTACTCTGTGCTGGTCTGTAACATAAAAAAACACAACGATGTTTGTGGTTGTAACATGACAAAATGGGGAGACGTTCAAGGGGTATAAAGTTATTTGCAAGACACTCTGGACAGTTCCATTTTATGTGCCAACTAACATGTTTATTTTACACATTCTCTGGAATATTTTTGGTCCCCCACCGTCTCTTCCAAGGATGGTTCTTAGCTGTATCACGACAGCCCCTCCAATGAGTTATAGCACTCTGTGATTCATTGAGCAATTCTGATGAGGTTATGAGTGAGCCAAGGACAAAGTTATCTCTCCTCTTCCCAACTGAAACTGAGTTTATTAGCCTTCAAAGCAATAGACCTTTTAGAGGAAAAAATGTAATCCTTCATTCCAATACCTCAGCCAACCACCTCCTATGGCACATGGTGATACAGAAACAGGAATAGACATGGGGAGAAAAAAAAATGGAATCTGGGAAAATCATTACACTCCTGCCTTGACTTGTAGAGACTATATAGTGTAATTCATCCTGAAGCTTGTTCAACTCAAAATGGCCCTATTTACAGGGTTCCATAGTGGAAAAAAGAAGAGCAATGGGAGGGGAGAGCCACTGATGGGAGCACAGAGTGCGACACTGGGGTGCTTTTGCGTTTTGTTAGAATTTATGGAGAATCATGTCCACACTTTGTAATTGAATGACCTGAAAAGTTTTCTTCCTACAGTCAGTACAAGTCTGTATATCTACAACCCATACTTCATCTGCATCGTCTTCCTAGTATTCACGGTAACTTGTATCCTCAATTGTATTATTTTTTTTCTCTCCAGGGTAATCATTACAGATCGTGTAGTCTCTATAGATCCCACACTGGCAGTAAGAGATGTATTTTTAACTACTCTCCTGTGGCTTATTCACGTTCCATGGGCAAACTGCTCCAAAAATACATCAGGGTAGAATGTGAAGCTCTTATTAGTATCTGACTTCAACATGCTGGTAAACTCGATGAAATCCTCAACGATTTGCAGGGGCTGACTTTTTTGTCGCTTCTTATACAATCTTGTTTTTCCATCCGAGTGCTTGTGGCAGTCTATATTAAAGCACATTCCCTAATATGATCTAAATCATCGTTGTTGAAAGAACCGGGAAAATAAATCCAGATGTCTTTGCCCCCCTCCCAATTGATGTTTGTAGTTTCTAAGCGAACCAATAAAAACTTACTAGTTTACTAACCTATGTGCAGCTGCACCGCTCAATATACTCTGTTTGATGCTCACGACAACTAGACTTTAGATTTATGCCCTGAGCAGGCCAGGATTATTTGCTTGATGGTCGGGTCGAGCTTGGGCTTCTGTGGCGTGTTTAATAAGCCTCCAAAACATGCAGCACAGAAAAAGCCAAATGAGAATGTACAATGTAAAGTTGTTACTCTAATTATTACAGAGGAGCAGATACTTTAACCTGTTGAGGAAATAAAGTAAATAGGGTGCAGAAGTTAATCAGGCTCAAGCACTTGACTCACTCGGTCGATACAACAAGCAACCAAATGGAGCTGGAAGATGCTAAACAAAAGCTAAAATGAAAGAAGTTACACTTGTTGATTAAATGGTGGTCTAAATACAAAAGCAATAATATCTTAGTTAAAATAATGTTGGGTTTACTTTAATATGTCAGACATATAGTTGAAGTTAATCGAATTAGAGCGGACACGACGCCTATGGGATCAGGTCATGTTGGCCTTTTTGGCCTGATCTTAGCATTAACTTGCTAAGGTACGTTAATGCATAATCATATGTGTCAATCAAGAACCAACTACATTCTTCACATACCTCGGAGAACCTTGCCAAGACCCTGTACATACCTGCCACATTCTGGTTCGAAGTTGTAGCACGAACTCAATCTTATATGAAAAGGTCCTTGGAAACGAGGCTCACATCAATAAAAGTAAGAGTTTAATAAGAAAGTAATGAAAGCCAGGCTGAAATAAGCAAGAACAGTCCACCATTGGTGTAAATGTAGTTTTCCTTTCTCCCCGTTGTATTTAAGAGCCCTCAGGTGACGGTATAGGAAATGTGACATGCTCCATTGCTTCACATTATAATCCCTGAAGGTAGACTTTATAAATCCACTTGTAGTCAAATTTAGCTTCAAATTCTGCCATTTAGTTTTATGGTATGGGAATGGCATTCTCTCCAAATTATTTATGAGCGGGGCTGTCAGAGCATTGACCCCAAGCGTGAGAGGACAAGGGGACATAATTAAAGTGTCAAAACAGGCTGGTTACACAACAGTCGAGTGACAAAATTATTGGATCAAGTGCGCACCAAAGGAAGGAGAGCACATATGGGATACAGCACACGCGTGGAGAAATACGCTCCAGTCAGAATTATGAGATGTATCACTTAACTCTTCACCTCTTCCATCACTATTGTATAGACGCAGTGCCTTTTATCACACACACACGCAGCAACACACATATGCATACAGCTCACTTTGAGATTCATTTCGCCTCAGGACACAGACCATCCTCCACTGACTGTTTATGAACTCATCTGTTTTCTCCAGACAGGCTAGCGATGAGGACATTTATATTGTGTTGCAGTATGGCAACATATTCAATATAATTAATCTAGTGTCTAATTTGCCCACAGTGGTCCCCACGCATCCTGTCAACTTGTACAGCCATCTTACAGCACGTCTTAAAGAAAAACAAAAAAAAAAAGCGCTTACCATTCATAGACGGATTTTTGCTTCATTTCTAAAAGTTGAAAGGGAATTTGTGGAGTGACTCTTTTTCAGAAGACCTAGAGATAAATCAGGTGTTGTTTTGTGCAAAATTAATTTAGAGAATGCGTAATAAGACGGGGACTTATAATGAAATCGCAACAGAGATAAAAGTTTAACCTTTCAGACGAGTATATCGAAATAGCTGGCAAAAGATAAACATACCACATGTGGTTGTTTGCGGGAGAGCCTGGGCACATGCAGACCTATAGATGTGAGCTATTTCGGTGCACTAGAACCAGTGAGTTTTGGTCAGAAACCTTCACTTTTTCACTCTAATGGGAGCTGGAGATCAATAATGCATCGGCCAGCAGATGGGTGGCTGTCCCTCCTGTCATTCGTTGCCTCTCTCTCATCATTTCCTCATCCACAGTATTAGAAAACAAAGGTGAAAGAAGGCGAGGAAAGGCAGCACGACAGAGGAGGAAAACAAAGAGAGGGCAAGAGTGATGAGCATCTCAAGGCTGCTTTGTCAGTGGCTTGAATGGAATTGAAAAGTCTTGGGTAGAAAAATTGAGTGTATTCAGAGTAAATGTCATAGAATGTGACTTTGAGGACACGATTTCTTTGCAATTTGTGATTTTAATTTCAGTCTTTTGTTGGATATCGAGTTAGCAGAGTTATAGTATTTCATTTTATTCATGCTAACTGTAGAGACTTGTGTATATATAAATCAAGCCGTTACAGTTTTCAAGGATGGATCAAACTGAGGAATAAATAGAAAAATTCTCAAATCTGAAACGTGAACCATCGGAAAAGTGGCTTCAGTGCACATTTGGCGTGTCAAACAAGTTTATGTAGCGCTTAAAAGTTCATCACCGTTTTACTTTTCTCTGTTCTGTTCAGTCCAGTTTTACAGCATTGATCTTAAGGCGCATATATAAAATCCCAAAGCCATCTACTACCAACGCTTCCCACTATATGTTATAAATATGTACATTTGTACATTTAAAAGAAACCCTTTTACTATTATTTTACTTATTACTCACCTTACTTACTTTAGTGTGAAATCCTATCTTTGTCTAGGAGCATGGTTATGCCTCTGGCTCTCACTGGTTTGTTTCATGCTTTTGGATTGTGGCTTTTGTCATTTATTTTCAAAGCTTTGATTTTCCATTTCTTTTAATTTGCATTTACTCTGCCTCCTGTTTACAGCTCATCTGTTCAAGTACAGCTAAAGAACTATGAATATCCTGACCAAGCTACCAGATTTTTTCAGAAAATTAAGCTTAAAAAAATAATAATAATTTTAAAAAATGCTATGAGAAAATCTGTCAATGGAACGCAAACTTTTTTTTTCCTTTTTTTTTTTTTTACCAATTTTAAGAATTTACTGACTTAAGCTGAACTCCTATATCTTTCTCCTATATCTCCTATATCTTGTAAATTTATTGTTTCTGTTTCAAGTGTACTAAGATATTTGTACAAGAACATAGAGAAAAATACTTAAGATTTTGTGTTTTTTTCTGTCAATTTATAGCAGTTCGTATTGTACGCCTACTCCACCCCAGTAAAAATGTTTGCAGTAAATAAAAATTATTATTTTATAAAATGGTTCCACATTATATGATATACACGCTTAAGATGACGGTATTTAAAATACTGACCAGAACAATATCTGTAGGAGTATTGTGCAGTTCGGGCACGTATTACGTTCAACATGTCATCCCTGCTACTTATCATGTTGAACGTAATTAAATGAACAGAGAACATGAGCAGACCAAATGGACATGCAAAGTTGCATGTGACAGAGTGAAAAGATGTGGATTACTGGCACAGATAAGAGAAAGGAGACCCATCAGCTTGCCAAATGCCAATTCTTTCTCCTTGGCCCAGATGGACATGACCCTTCATTCATATGATAAACAGCTGAATTGTAATCTAAGCACTTGTCTTGTCCTCTCTATCTATCCCCTCTCATTTAACACAGCTGCTGTATCAAATATCATTATTCTATCCTTGTGTTTATCTGTCTTAATGTTTCTTTTTCAAACATACTAACTATAAATTCCTGAATTAAACAGTAATGAGATGTGATGATAGAGGTGGAGATATATGGAGCTAATTAACATTATTAACTCAACTGTGGAAGCTGGATCGTTTGAAGACTGTTTTTATATCCCAATACTAACAGATTATATGCAGTTGTCATACGTTAATTTCATATTACAAGTGTAAAAATAAAAAATAGATTCACAGTTTACAGTAAAAATAACAGGTTTGCAAAAATTTAAATTCATATTAGTTTACATAAACCTAAAAGCAATACAAGTACAGTGAAAAAAATTGTTGAAAAGTGTTTGTTTTTTCCCATGTTGTAAAAAAATATAGTGCATTTCAAGAAAATAATTATTTGTACGTCATTAATAGCTGCTAAACCTATTCTGGAAACAACTTGTAATGGATCCATCCTCCACTAGAGGGCGTCTACCTTCTACACTAAACTGCTGGATGTAAGAAATACTATAAATCACTCGACCTCTGTGTCCCCTGTTTTCAAGAGTGTCAGAATAGCATTTGTCGCCATTGCAGAGGTTCCATCAAACCTTAATTTAGCCATCTTTAGCTGAGACAGACTGAAAATAGAGCTTTTACGTTTATTTCTCTCCTCCATTATTATGCTTGCGTCACTCGTAGTATTATACAAATTCCCTCATGCATATTATAATGTAGCTCGGTCAAATTTCTAACTTCACATAGACCAGACGTCACTCCCGTAAACGCAAAATTAAAGCAGCAATATATATATATTTTTAAATGAGTAACATGACAAAAATAGCAACACACACTGACTTGAATAAGTAACTGACAGTAATGACAGTAATGTCTGTCTAACGTGTTGCTGAGATCACTGGTTAAATTTGACATATACTTGACAAGACAGTTTTACTTGATGACTTTGCTGCACATGATAGTTACCCAATGCACACACAAAAACCTGAAGAACGTGTCAAAAACTGCCTCCAACGTACAGTGTGGACAGCAGTGATTTTCTTTTCATTACAAGGCATTCAAAAACCAAATATTTTATTCACTGGCCTTCAGACTTAAATTTAAGTGCTTTTTTTTAACCTTTACACCTTGGCACGTGTGTGATTGCATTGTTCAACTTTATCGAACTTAAAGCAAGGGGAAAGAAATCCTGTCCCAAGCATCTTACCCCGCACAGCTAATGAATTGCATCCCACGTACTGTCACTACAAAGGACAGAAAGGCTGTGATAAAAAGTCACAGAACACAGGGAAAGTTCAAGCATTGTTTCAAGGCAGTTCGATATGTGGGCGAAGAGATGAATACGAGCAAATAGAAATGAAAAGGATAAAGTCACATATGTTCTCTTATTATTGTTCCCATAGTTTTTATGCTGCACAAGGAAGCAAATCTAATGTATTTACATCAGATTTACAATTAAAATGACTTAAATATGTGAGGTTTTGAAGCACAATGATCAAAAGTAGTTAATTACATTTTCAAATCTCTCCTTATCTTAGTTTAACCCTTCCCAAATACCCTTTCTGGCTGTGCATATGCTTTACCAATGCACAGTTGCTTGATGTGAGTTGCTGAAATAATGAGGAGCTTTCTTCCTGCACAAAAGCTTTGATATGTTAAAGCAGTCAGACTCACCAACTGGCAAGGGCCTGAACTGAGTAACCTTACCTTCTGTAAACCTAAACAGGATGAGCAGGATCAACAGAGAAACAGGAAGCCGAAGGGAGAAAAAAATGAGTGGAAATAAGCAAGAAGTAACAATGCTTGTGGCTGCAACCTCCATAGTTGGGAATGGATGGTGTGAGGTCCCCACAGGGTTGCTCTGAATTAACACTCAATCACACACACTCCTGGAACATTAACATAGCCCTTGGCGTACCAGTGGAAACAAATTTGTGGGGCTTGTAAACCACTTCTGGGCAACAACACGTCGGCCACGCTTTGGTGAAGCTTAGGAATTTACATGTCTTGCTTAAATGCAGCAAGACCGAATAGATGACTTGGACTTCAGTCACAGATACGTTCTTCATATGCGTTCTTCTGAAAAGAACAGGTTTAATGATTATCACTGGGCACTACACCTTCGAGAAACCAGATGTAATTGCAGAAAGTTTTTTTTTTTTTTTCATTTCAAACTAATGTGTGCCCTGGATTTGTGGTGCAACTGCTAATTAGGACCCAAGGTGAAGAACAACACTGTTGTTTTGCCATTACAACATTTAAATTTCAGACAACATACTGATTTCTGAGACAATTCTTCTGCTGCTTGGATATCAGTAGAAGTCTCAGGTGCTACACTCCTCCCAAGTGCTATTTGATCTGCCAATAGCCAAAAAAGATAGCACTCAGACCAACGCAATTTTGCTTTGTTAAACACATAAGTCTTGTCATTGCAATACCTTAGCTCTTTCTTTGCCTGTCTGACCATAACACTTGGGGCACTTTTGGCTTGTTTACGTCGGGTACTACAAATTTCAGATGAACTTGAAAGAGATAATTTTGGAACATGATTGTTTTTTAAGTCAGTACCCTCAGGTCAACATGACCTCTGATCATGTTGACATTAATTTAGCTTCACTGTAGGTAAAGACATGGGAGCTTCAGCAACCTTAAGTTTGTGGCAGACCTGAACTTTGCTGGTTCTGAAGTTGTTTCTTACCACCTTAACTAATTTACTTTCAAATGAGAATCAAAGTTTCAGGTCAAGTGGTTAAAAACGTCTGAATATGTGATCCTAATATGTGATCTCGTCTTTGTAGTAATGTTGTTCTCTGTTATTTCTTGTGACATTCTTTGGACTTTAGGCCAGATATTTACTATCTTTTTTGCATCTTGCAAAAATTGGTCTTTGTATGAAGTGATTACAAGGCACTAGTGTAGGCATCCTGTTTACTTGCTGGAAAATATCTTTTCTGGAAGAAATCTTTCAGTGTCAGCAGCATTAAAACTTTTTGCATCAAATAAAATGTTTTAGAGAAGCAGCATGGATTAAAGTTTTATCGCTGTCCTTCAAGCTTGTGTAAAGATGTGGAACGTACCCATTATACACTTAAAGATTCCAGTACATCTAAAAGCTTTTGGGAGTGGAACCTGAGGCTTGCGACCTCGTACAAAACTTACATCGTGCTGGTAGGACTCGTGTGCTATCTATTAATCATTTGGAGTGAACCTCTACCTTACTCATGTCTTGTACCCATTACCCATTGATTAGGGAAGCATATCAAGCTGGAATACATTACAAAAGTGCAACAAAAGGCCAGGAAAATATGGGTGTCTCTGAAATTTTCCAACACATTCACATAAGAAAGGATAAAACAAGAAACGCTAATGATGCACAGCCAGAAAAACGCATTTGTGACCTCTCCAGGTGCTTAATAATAATCCCAAATTCACAAGTTCATAGAAAAACCTTAATTTAGCCAAAACAATACAAATTAATCTATATTTAAAAATAAAGTTAATACTAACTTCAAAGTTGCACTTTTCCCTAATGACTGACCACTACTCCATTCACTTCTTCTAAAAGTGCATTACTCCTCAGCTCAGGAAAAATGTAATGAAATGATTCTTATTTTTAACCAGAGTGGTGTGATATTGTAATAAGAAGACCTCATGCTTCTGCACCTCACACTGGCATAGTGGTTTGGCCCCATCTCAGCCTGGGCGGAGTGCCCTCTTTTCCGTGCTGTCATTAGCATACAGGCCATGTCTCGCTAGCTGCTAACCTTTAGGCTGCGATTCCATCTTGTCAGAATATGCAGGGAGGAAATGCAGTAAAAGTGCCACACTGCCAGGCTCTGGAGGCTACAAAATTACAGGGATGCTGTGAAATGGGGAAAAGCAGAACAACAACCAGGAAAAATAAATAAATAAAAAATCTGAGAAGAATTACTGCCCTACTGGCAGAACATCAAGAAAGAAAGGGTGCTGAACTCACAGTGAAGCTCCTTCACCTTACTCGTTTTTTTCTTTTTTTTTCTCCTTGCGGTGTTGTTGTTTGGGGTTATTGATGTAATTGAGCAGCCTGAGGACAAGGCAAAAATCTATAGTGAAAGAAGATTTTCTTTTTCTCCAAAATGGAGGCATCAGTGAAGGCAGCCAAGTTCCACTCATGTGTTGTAGGTCATCTTATTGATTGTAAGTTAACGGTAATTGAACGTGACTGTGCTCTGTTGTTAAGAAGAGACATGGCCCTTAGGTTTTCACCTCACACATCCCAGAGGTAGTCCTATTCCACTGGTTTTTGGTCTTCGGGGATAAAACAAATAAAAAATAGAATGAGTTCCTTTACTGCAGAGCCTAATCACATTTATGTAAATCTTTAAGTTACTTTTAAACTTAATATATTTGTATGCCTGGTTAGGTAAAACTGCAATATTTAGTAAACTGGTTAAAGAGAACTTGCTTCCAAAGTTTGGTCAAGTACAAAAATCATCTGTTAGTGTTCTGTGTTTTGGAGAGGTGATCATAATGTTACATGAATTGTGCCACACTTTGATCAAAAATTGCTGCCACAACGCCAACAAAACCAGCTGTAAGGATGATGGGTTTTGGCCTCTTTTAAACAACAGATAAAAAGGCGGCTTGATTCAGATCTTAGTTCCTCTGTCAAGGGTAATTCTTGCTCTCGTCCTGTCACTAAATTGAAAAAAAAAAAAAAAGCGGATGACTCACCACCATATTTCTGACTATTAAAATCTGTTCATGTCTGTACACATTACCAAAGCCGTAGTTTCCCCGCCAACAGAGCCAGAACAGAACTTCAAGGTTTTGCAGCAACTTTAAATTAGCTATTTCAATCAAAAGCAATGTGAAGCAGTGCATTGTTCTTGTGATGTTTCACCTTCAGACTGCAGTACAGCACATATCGGTACTTTGTCACATGTGCAAGAATTTTTAAACTAATTTCAAGTGTTTCTTGTTCAGTTTCTTGGCAATAACGAGAACTAAAGTGGACGAAATAAAGAGATAAAACGAGTTGGCTGAGTGAGTGGATTAAGAGACTGGATTTGACCTCAAGTGTGAAATGATTTAAAGGCCGTTTGCGCATCCTCTTATTGTGAAATATGAGCACACAATGCAGATACGGTCCAATGACCATTTAGCAGAAGGATTTGAATCTAATAGTGATAAAGACATCAGAATGAACTGTGCTAAATGCACAGCGTTTAATCAACTGTGCAGTTGTCTCCTCCCATGTTCAAGTAGCTTCTGACAAATACTGGTGACACCCAGTGCGTTCCAGTGATTGATCAAGTTACAGTGCTTGCGTCTGCCAAGCAATTGCATCCACCTGGGATTGATCAAATTTGAGGGTGAAACAGTAGACACTTTGCTTCTGCGCCGACTTTTTTTCTGCTGAGCACTGAGCTGGAATAATCCCAGGAAGTGCGTGAGACTAGGTGCAAAATGATAGTGGGATAGTGGGGGAAACAATTAGGAGTATAGTCAGTCATTCCTCCCACCAAAAAAAATCTTAAGTTTTCAGATTCTTGTATGTGGGTGCCACTCAGCACAGCTGTGTTTACCTCAACTAAAGTACAGTGCTTTTCTAGAAGTATTCAAATGCCTTGAACAAAACTACAAACCTAAAAGAATTTTATTTTTTTGTTATAGAACTAGACAATGGAGTGCAAAAAGGATGGTTTCCAAAGGTTTGTAAGAATAAAACTCTTCGTACTTTGAAAACCCACCGCAATTACGGTTATGAATCATTTGGCATCTCTCCCAGCTTTGCCTATCAAGAGGGGAATTTGTTTTGCCCTTTTTTTCTTTTTTGTAATAAAATATCTCAAACTGAGCTCAGTTGGATGGAAAGAATACGTGGAAATAGATTTTCAAGTCGTGGTCCACAGCTAGGCTGTGCAGCAAACACAGGGGTCTTCTGCTTGTTGTTGAGACTCATACGTGTATTGCTGCACCTCTGTTATGTGCCTCGGAGATAAAGTATCACCGTCCTCTCCATCTCACCCCATTAAATCTACATATAAATGCTATTATGGTATTCAGAAATGCGTTTATTGTGAAAATTCCTCCCACTACTTGAACTACAAAAGCAATGAAGGTGTTGTTTTACATCTGGTGACTCAAAGAAAGTAATCAGATTTTTAGATTTCCATTTGACTGTCAGTGTTTTTTTAGTCCACGATTCAACAAGTGTCAAAGTTGTTTTCTACGGTCTAAAAATAGCGAACACTGAAAGTAGTCAAGATCAGGCTTTTAAATTAAACTTTATACTTTGAACATTTGTACAAACTACATTGAAATTTGTTGTTTAACCATGACAAAAACATAAGCATGATTACTTTTGCAAGGTCCTGTATTGTCTACAATGCTTTGATCACTACCTCATCAGGAAAGATGAAACTGATTTTGGTTAATATTCAGTTGTCACGTGTTTATGCTCAGGCATAATTAGACTTTGCATATGCATCGCCAAAAAAGCTGGACTTTCTCTTAACCAAGATGAGTTTTAACTGCAAACTTTTAAGGTGCAATCTAGAAAAAAACATTTTTGAATGAGCCTGTAGGTTAGCTGCACTTGCTGTGCTATTTTTGATCTGTTTCCTACAAGATTTTTGACGTGATCTATCATAGCAGGAGAGGAAATGCATCCAAAATCAATACGGTTGAATATACAATAGATAAACTATACTGTCTCACCCGTGCGTATGATTATTTATTGCGCCTGCTTTGAGTGCATTGAAAGAAGCAATAAAAGAGAGCATGAAAGAAAGGCAATCGATATCTGGATTTCGAAATCCATGGCTGATTTCTCACCAACACTATTCTGTCACAAATAAAACAGCAGTCCATATTACATCCAATGGTGATTCTCTCATATGGCCTTTCAGCTTTCGAGAGAGAGAGAGAGGCAGAGGGAGAGAGAGAGAGAGAAAGAGAGAGAGAGAGAATAGCTTAGAGCTGTTATGTTCCCTTCATAAACAATGTATTCGGCAAGAATTTTGACCCAATCGAGGAGATGCTTCATCGTTTAGGAAAATGTGAAGATAGATGTCAACTTGGGTAGTGAAGGTGAAAATATAAAGGTACCTGCTAACATTGGATATCTGCATTATTTCTAAGCTATTGTGCTGATTGAGAAACGATGTTTTAGAGTCAAGCGGAAACAAAATCAGTTCAGAAGTTATCTGGCCTTTCCATCAAACACTTGAGGCCAGGACTGAGACATCGTCTTCCAGACCTGGGAAGAATCAGCTATTTATATCAGTGGATTAAGGATGACAGCTGAGAACATGTCAGCAGTTTTTAAGAGGCTTCCTCTGCACCAGCTGACCTTTAGTCAGTGTTTGAGGGTTGGATGCTCCATCAACTTCCTGTATCAAATCAATTGAGTTGCGTTGCAGAGAAACAGACATGTTCAAGGATTGCGGTAAGTGTATTTTTATCTCAAGAAATGGAACATTATAAAGAAAAAAATATTTTCAAAATACATTTTGAAAATATTTGAGGGTAGCAATTTTAGTTGTATCAGAGTATTTTTTGTTCTAATCTTAAGCTGACATCTTCATGTTTTTTCACTAGTTGCACTTTATTCAACAACTTGGAAGAAAATAACTTGATCTTATTACATTTTGTCACAAACTTATGTCTGTACTCTGTAATGATAGATAGCTCTGGCATTAACCAGATATAAAGCTACTTGTTTGTCTCTTGGTCCAAAACCAGGCATGTTTTTTCCACCTGAAGAATTTGGCCAAGTTCAGAGGTCTTTATAACGTTTCCAAGTTTGGAACTTAATTTTCCTTGCAGTGTGGGTATGACTTCTTCCCAGGGACACTAAGACATGTTTTTCATGGCCCATTGGCTTGATCTAATTTGGTGCAAGAGAACGCCTTATGTCTAAATTTGTCACTGCGACCACCAAGGTTGGCACCACTGGATGGATCACTGAGCAGCGCCTCGGTCTCCCATATCAATTCCGAGCCAATTCCTAAAAATACACCCAATTATTCAGAGGAGAAAGGAGCAGCTATTGTTGGGCTCTACATTCTCACCCAAAGGTGTCACCTACATTAGATGTGACTGTGTCAGAGATTGATGTCCTGGAAGTTTTGCTAGGTGAGGAAACGTAGAAAAAGAGCTTAAGTAAATGACAGTTATTTTACGGCATTTCTCACCTACAGCATGAGTCATCAGCGTGAGTCATATTTATATAGATAAAATTTAAAATGAACATGACTTTTGTTCCTGCAGAATATTACTGACTTTTGTTTTGGCTTATTTAAGAAAGAGCATGAAGATTAGTATTTGCTCATCCTTACCAAGAGACAAGTTGCATAAGTTTAAATAAATAAATAAATAAATAACATGAATTCAGCAATTCAAATCACCACCATGTGACCCATTATCTCTTCTGTCTGCTCACAGCCTTTCGGGGCTGTCAAATCCAGCCACTGATCGGCTAATAACACCAACAATTGATAATTAGTCTTCCCCAGTGGAAGTAATTAATTACCAGTTTGCTATGTACCTTCTCCTGCTAATAGTTTGGCTTAAAAAAGAAGAAAAAAAAAGCCTTGCTTGATATTATGCTTAATAGTCATAAACTTTTATTGCCTCTTGAACAAGAAGAGTCAATTACGTAGACTAGTGAAGATGCTACAGGCCCTGCTGGGGAGAGAGGTTGATTAAGAGAGCTAAAGGCCCTGCAGCTTTAAAGGATTGGATGGAGAGTAAATAAATTGAGACAGATAATTAGTAATTGGCCCCAAACAACTGGCTTTTTCTCTCTCTTTGTCTTTTCATCTAAGTTTTTTTTCTCGCTGTATTTCACTCCCCCTCTTGATTAGAGTGTTGGAGAACTCCTTATGTTACTTTTCTCCATCACAAGTGTGTTTCCTCGCTGTGAATGAGAGAAAACCTGAATATTTCTGTTGTAAATAGTTGGTTAGCAATTTGAGAGTCTTCTTTGCTGATTTTCATTACAAACAATGTTACCTTGATAAGAGAAAAAAAAGACAAGAACAATTTCAATATGATTTTTATAATAAAAATGTTGTGCACAAACAATTATTTCTAACCCAGAGGGACTTCAGTGTTACACAGCCTAATTATTTTATGAATCTGATAAAAATACATGTCCAATAACTAGTTTGTTTTCCATTTGATTTGCTGAAACTAAATTCATTTCTGTGTTACAGAGGTAGCTCTTGATGAAATGATGTGATAGGTTTGTAAACAAACTGTTACTAATTTATTTTTTGAAGAGCATCAGCACAAGGTTTTGAGACACGTATAATGCAGAATGTTAGCTTAAAGTCTGTGGTGACTGTAATTGTCAATAATGAGGAAGAGTAAAATGTCTCTGGTGAAAAAAAGGTTTGCTGTTTTACTTAGTTCAGTGAAATAAAATGATCGAAACATATTTTAAACACCAACAACAAAAAAGGACAACAATAATGTTGCCACAACAGCCAATCACAGTTGAGATATTGCCTGATGTTAATTTTGGTAGTGTGGTTCTGGGATTTAACAAAAGAGAATAATGTGTGTAATAATAGATTAAAGTCTTGGTTTAAGTTTTTTAAATGAAAAACAAACAAAAAAAACGTGTATAGTCGAAGAGGTGGAACAGACGATCCTATGCCACATGATAGTGACCCAGGAAGTAGGAGTTCATCCTGCAACTGGCAGGTTGCTGGTTTGAACCCCAGCTTTGTCCATCTCAGTCGCTGTTTGCTTGGACAAAATACTCTACCTGCTTTCACTTCTCTTCTGATTTGATGGTCAGAGGGCCCAGTGGTGCCTATTGCATGGTAACCTTGCTTCTGTCAGTCTCCACTAGGGAAACTATGGTACAATGCACCTTACAGTATGTGTGTAAAGCGCTTTGGAGTCCTCTGGACTTGAAAAACCCCCTGGTAAATGTACAGGCCATTTACCAGCAAAAATGTGTAGAAAAGTGACTTTCAGTTGCTTCCATTCACTGTTGCTTTGTGCTATTAAATGCATCAAAATCCAGCTGAGTCATTGCAATATTTGCGTGAAAGCTGTACATCTTTTAGTTTTTTGGAATTATACATTTTCTCCTAAGTGGCCATTCACAATGTATTTGAATTACAGGTTGACTGGAATAATCACTGAGCAATCATAAATCTGTGGATGTGATATCAGTCTGTTTGACCCTAATGCTACCACTTCTTAGACAACACAACCCTGTTCTCATATTTAAATTTTTTTTTATTGATTTGCTTCTGGCATTTTTTCCCCCCACAGATTTCAGGTCCAGACCTGGAAATTAATATTGTTTTTGTACTCTACAATCACGAACACTATTTAATTGTAAAATATTTAAACCTGTGGGTCATAGACTTTGTTGCGGAGTGATTTAACATAAACCAAATTTTGACGTATATATTTTTAAATGTAACAAGGTACTTCGTTTTACTGCACCTTCACTGTAATGGAACTCAAATAAACAGAATGGCAAAACAGGTAAGAGCTACAATAAGAGCTTTCGGATGTCTTTAAATTCTACAAGAAGCACTTTAGTACTTCTTCTCAAGTATTTTACTACATAAAGCAAAATCTCATCCTTTATAACAGAACAGAGAAAAATTGCATCCCATTCTCTGATGATGTTACTCGAAGAACGAATTCCGTTATTTTCACAGTATGATAGTCGCTCATAGTTGTAGCAAAATTATTTCAGCATTCTTTTCTTAACAGCATGAGTTTTCCCATAAATGTTGAGGAAAAGTGTGACAAAAATCACTGGAGATAACTTTTAATATATATATATATGAAAATCCATATATATATATATATATATATATATATATATATATATATATATACAGCCTACTAACAATGCCAAAGGAAAAGCTAAACTTTTTATTTAAAGAAACAAAAACTGTTTTGTGTTGGACTCATCCTCTGAAATATGGATTTTCAGATTACCTTGAAGAATTTTCAATATCAGTGTTTTCTAACTGAAAGGAAGAACACCAGATTCTATTATCGACAACAGTAAAGAGCCTCAGAAACATGTTTGTTCAGATTTATATCTTGAAAGTGACCATGTTTTAATATTTGCAAAAAATAAACTGAATTCACGAGGGAAATTTTGCTATTCTGATATCTACGCAGTTATGATTTGATATCAATTAGATATCAAACTACTCATTGACGTCACATGTTTTTCTTCTTATCTGCTTGTGTTTTGACTCGGGAGTATTTTTAGTTTGGGTCTTTATTCTGGTTATTTGCACTGTGATATTTGATGTTGCTCTGATTTGTGGTGCTTATGTTGTCAAGGTGATGCAACTTTCTCAACCTCCAAAGAAAACAGCTGGAATGGGTGCTGTGGTGGCGCAGGGGCAAAGCACAATCCATGTATTGAGGCCTTAGTCTTCATGTTGGTGGTCGCAGGTTCGATTCCTGGCCTGGCAACATTTGTCACATGTCTTTCTCATGTCCCTCTTTTTCTTCTCAAACTACTTTCAAATAAAGGCCACTACAGCCAACAAAACCTTTAAAAAAAAACGGCTGGAATTTACACGATGAATCACTTCATCCTCATACAAGACAATGCATTAAAGCTCAAACACTCTGAGGTAGGCTGATTCAGAAATCTTACCCTTCCAATACGTTTTCCTCCAGGCTGTGTATAAAGATTAGCCCCGTTTCATTTTTTTCCCCTTTAGGCTCTAATCAGTTGCAGAAGTTCTGTTTTTTTTTTTTTTCAAAGTATTACATTTTCTTGTGCATGTTGGTCATCTAATTTGTAGACCCAATCTCACTTGCAGCTCTCAGTCAATCAAAGTGGATTGTCTCAAAAGAACACTCTAAACATGATAAGGCAAATGACCTGAGACAGATGTGGCCAAAAACGGACCATGTTAGATGGAAGGAAAACGAGGCGAAGACAGACAGAAAATGATGCGAGGGAGAGGAGTGTAAGGCAGAAAGAAAAGGGCAGGGGAAGGCAGGTGAGCTATGTGCGTTCTGACCTTCCCCCTTCTTGTCAGAATAAAATAAACCCAACAGCCTCTGCCCCTCTGGCTGCATCAGGCTGCCAGTCCATCAGCTGTCCCATTAACATGTCAGAACAAACAAACTAAACAAACAACACAAAGGACCAGAAAGGGAAAGGACGGACAGATGGATGGATGGATGCCTTAGCTTGCAGGAGGAGTGCTGTATGGCATTGTGGTGAGAGATGTACTGCTGAACATTGTGGATCTGTCATCAGTCATTTCTCTCTGACTTGCCTTCGTTTTTTTTTTGCTCTTTCTGTCAGCAAACAATGGCACAGCCATGTTCAAGTCCCCACAAGCCAAGCGCAGCCAGTTTAGGGAAGGCGTCTCTCTGCTGCACCCACAGAACGCTATTCAAGATTTATGAAGGAGCATCTTCTGAAATGTTATTAGAATATTGCGTCTTTCAGTCAGCGCAGCGCTAAAGTAGGTCACATTTTGTGATCTCATAAGAAGCCCTAAATTATGCTCCCAACACTCTTTCTTGTCTCCTCCGCAGTTCACAAGGTACGGGGAAGGACGAGAAGGGAGGCATCCGCGCTCGATGACTGAGTCTCTGCAAGCCAGGATGCAGATTGTCTATTTGTTGATATGTTTGGACTTTTAATCTTGTCAAGTGGGTTATAGAGCACAGCTGTCGGTATACAAAACCAGTGGGGTGGCTGATCTAATACATTGAGCTCTTTTTACCTCCCTGCATGCCCCCTCCACCCCCACCGCTCCCCCGCCTTCTCCCCACCACTCTTTCTTTTTGTTTTTTGTTTTTGTCTGACTTTTATACGGTACAAAAAGAACTACAGTGGCTCCTGGTGGAGCTTGTAGGAACTGTGCAGAGAACTCAAGAACGCAGAGGATGCTTTTGATCCTTGACCTAGATGTCGCACATTAAGAAGTTCTTGTTAAACATGGGGGAGGGGAATAGATGAGTGGCATTGACCATGGTTGCCTTTGTAATTTCTTATCTTCTACATCTGGTTGTTAGTCATACGGCAACAACTCTGGGAATCGGTGTGCTAGATGTTGAATGGCAAATGTAGTCCCCAGGTTTTCTTGCGCTCTGATCTCGTATAGATCCCTGTACGACGGGTATTGCTCATACAATAAGCCCAATACGAGTGGTAAGGTACTCTTTTTTGTATGCCTTTCTCTGATTAAGTTTATCCACTGGCAGAATTCAAGAGAATCCAAAAATCCTTCATTGCATAAAGATAAATATTAGATTTTCATTGGGAGAGAAGGCACATCATATTTCTTAAAAGGGCACCATGCATTTTCCAGACACATAGTGCCATTTTATAGCACAATTAAGTAACTTCAGTTGTTATAAAAATGCTGTAAAAATGTGACTTTGCAATTCAACGGCTTTAAATTGGCCTCCGTCTCTTTAAGAACCTCCTGTTCTTTTCTCTCTGACACACTGTTCACAACCGTCCTAAGTCGCGTTTGACTGGAATATAGTTTGTATGATGAGCTCAGTGTTTTCCACTGGGTGTTTGCTAATTGCTGCTTCTGCTGCTGGTCTGGAGGAGCTGAGTTGGGAATATGCAGAGTTCAATTTCAAATTACGTTTTGGAACATATTTGTGATGGTACTTTAATGAAAAAAAAAAACAAAAAAACATTGGTAACACTTTATTTGAAGGGGTGTGCATAAGACTGACATGACACTGTCATAAACATGACATAACATCTGTCATGAACATGAAGAAGTCTTTATTAATGTTTATGACTTTTATGAAATGTCATTCAGTAAATAATGACACTTTTAATGCAAAGTTGCTGTAAACGTTGCATGGAAAATTCATTAAATGCTAAATTTGCATTAAATTGTCATAATTTACAAAATTTTGCAAAGTTTGCACTTTTAATGGACTTCTAATGCAACATTTGCATTAAAAGAGTCATTATTTACCAAATGACACTTCATGACAACTGTCATAAACATTCATAAAGACTTCTTTATCTTCGTGACAGGTGTTATGTCATGTTTATGACAGTGTTGTGTCAGTCTTATGCACATTCCTTCAAATAAAGTGTTACCAAAAAATTAACACCATTTCAGAAAACCAACATTTGGTCAATAGTGGCAGAGGCTGTGTACTGATTTACTTAATAGAAACTTGAACACTGCTCTCATGCTGAAAATCCTAACTGAAAAGTTCATAAGCACTTTTTTTATGCAGCAGAGCAACAAAGTGTTGTGATAATTTATGTCAGATGCTGCCACTATGGGTTAAACCGGAATCATTATTAGTTGTTGAAGACATTTCCTTATTTACAAAGGTCAGCTTCAATAGCCTTTCCCCCCCTAATAAATAAAATAAATACTTAAAACTGATTTTGTTGGCTCATTTAAGTTGTCTTTAACTGCTTAATTGGTTGAACTCCAACTTTTAAGTGGGGTTAGGAAAAAAGACACCACACTTCAAATTGATGAAATATTAAAAAGTCAAACTGTCGAAGACTTCCATAAAAAAGATAATTGTGGGGAGGTCTGCAAATTTATAGATCTGTTGAGTCAGAATGAATTCTAATGAAATGTTTCTATCAAAATTCAACTTGTAAAAACGATGTGTGGTTCAGTCAGGTATCAACACAGGGATTACCATTAAATGTTGTTCTTGGACCTGTTTTTGCTCATTGTGATTTCATATTTTAATAAATATGATGTGTTTCCCTTCCCAAAAAAAACTATAGAGCCAAATTTAATTTGTATTTATTTCTGTATTCTTTTCAGTTTAGTCATTTAGGTTGTAACCGGAATGATCAACATAAATTAGATTAGTAATGCCCTCTTAATTTTTCTTTTTCATTTGTGTGAACTAGTGCTGGTGATATTAAATTTCAGATGTGAATAGAAATGCTTGTTCTTTTATGTTTATCAGAATGCTGTGATTTGGCTGGCTCATACTTAGTCCCTTAAAATGTGCTAGAACATTGCCATTGTTGTAACCACATTTCTTTTTCCCTGTTTTGCAGACTCAGTTTTACTTGGAAGACACTTGTTTTTTGCGCTGAACAAAAATCATTGGATGAATATATATACATACACATGCATGGCCATGCTTACAATCACTGTGTGAAAAGCAGTTGTGACACCATTGCTGAAACTATTCTCACCTTGCAAATCTGTTTTGCTGTCTGGGGATTTCCCTGAAGCTCTTTCAAGCAAGACTCATAAATCTACCCTCAGTTATTGAACTCCAGGATGGTTGAAATTAAAATGTACACTATATTTAATCAAGTTTGGAATCATGGCTGTAAATCTATGCAGTTTACAAAATATAAAGTCTTTTTATTCTGCATTTATTGATAAAAATGTTTCCAAACCATCCTCTTGCAGAAGCCAAACGTCTTAAGTTGTTCTTGGTCAATTTCTAAAACAAAAGGCCATTTTATACCTGCATATCGCTTTTATGTTCTTCCTACTTCGATTGTGTACCTGGTTTCCTACAAATGTATGGAAACAATGGGATATTCATTTGTTTTTCCCCATATTTGATTATTTTCATGATTTATGGAGATGAGCAGTCATAAAACATTCTCAAGATTTAACTCTGTTGTTGTCTGGAAGCTATATAGTACACTCAGTTCTCATTTAGTTTAGTTTTTAATGGTTTAGTTCAGTTGACCTGTGGTGGAATAGCAAGCTCTTCAAAATGTGGGATGCGGGTCGACTGGGTGGGGACGTTGGCACTGGTATGGGATGTAGGTTTTGCTAAATAACTGTGTTTAGTTGGAAAATGTTTGGCACTACAACCTCCCCACACCTCTGGAGCAAACTCATTCTTGTTCTTATCAACTCTGACCTCTTTCTCACTCACCCATCCAGTTGTTTTCTTTTTCTTAATTCCTATCCTTCTCCCTTTCGACATTTCCTCACATAAAGCTTAATTAAAACAATAGAAATGAATTCGAGAATGTTACATATGCCCACGTGCACACTAGGTACAGCTGAAAAGAACTGCATGCTGCTATTTTGTTTCACAATGTATTTCATTGCTTTCCTCTGAACTGTCATGTGCACTCTCTGAATCTGTTGCCTCCAGGAACGGCCAGTCCTAAACAATATGCAACGGAAATGAAGTAGGCTTAAATTAAAGCCCCATTGTGACATAAACATTATCTAGTTACAGTAGGCTATGTTTGTATGTCAACGTTATTTCTTTCTCTGCTTTCAACTTCACCTAAAGGCTACATCTTGAAATTAAATCATAATGTTATTCTGCTTTTTTTTCTTTTTTTGGATTTTACTGATACATCTCTCAAAAAGACAGGGGTGAATTTAACAGCAATATAATAGCAGAGCCAGACATTTATCATTTGTCGACATTGACACCTGTCTGAACCGTCGGCGTACCAGAGCTAGTACATCTCGCTGATAAACAAACGCAGCGAGAGGCAGTAGCCAATCTTTGAGCGGTTTCACTGTCATGTTTCAGTGAACAACAGGAAGGTGTTGGAACGGGGAAGAAGAGGCAGGAAGACACGGCAGGTTCAGAGAAACTGAGTGACACCAGTAATGCGCTTGTTTAAAATTGCAAAAAAAGATCCCCCATGGGTGCAACGCCCACATCGGGTAGGGATATACCACAGTACATTTCTCTCCTCTTCGCTACCACAAGAATGAAGAAAATTACAGCAAATAAATGGCTCTTGAAGCAAGTGTGAAATGTCTACAGTTAGGCATAAGACAAACACTCAGTTTTGTACCTGGGAAAACTCAGGTTGTGGACAGTGATGACAAAACACCCTTCCGACGTAGGGTTGGAAGGGGTCAAGGCATTCCCATCTATGACAGAGAGGCTGATGAAGGACCTGCAGCATCCTGACAACTTATTTTTAGTGGGTTTATCCTTCAACCTTGTTGATTCCATTAGCCTCCACCCTGACAGCGAGTGGGTGTGCTCCAAGCTCCATCAGCTCCACATCAGAAGCTAGAGGGACGATGAGAGACAGAAAAACAGAGGAGGAGGAGGGCAGAGGTAAATAATGGCCGTCCTATTCTTGTGAGTCTTCTTTCAAAACACCACAAGTAATTACGGTAATGTAGCATGACATGGGATTTAAAAGCATGCATGGGCAGTCATGAGATTAGTGGCTAGTGTAACAATCTTGGGGCAAAATTTCACTCTCAAGTCTGACGACGGCGACGACAGTGAGACTAAATTTGACAAGGATGATGAGTACCATTATGCTAGCATTAGAGACCAGCAGCATTATTCTGTCCCTGCTTAAAGTGGGTCACAGTCCTAATACTGTCTTTGTGAATGTGACAAAGTGTGAAGTGGCTGTCACTGCCGCCTTGTTATACCATTTTCCCACGCATGGCCACAAATCTCCCCTTCATTTACCGCTCTGGCTATTGAGATCCCATTCTCGGGAAACTGGTTTCGGAAAAGATACTTCAGGTCTGGTAAGTTATCGCTGTTGCCTGTATGCATCTGCCCCAAACTCCACATTTAGGCCAAGCTGAATTGGATCTGGGGAGAATGAAATGAATGGGTTAATTTAGCTGTATTTCATGTTTGATCTAGAGCTCATATTTTTGTCTGCACTTCCACTCAGCCCTGACGACTTGATGAACGCAGAAAAGCGGAAATTGTCTGCAAGCCCCAAAGCTACAGTTTATATGCGCCGTGTTGCATCTTCTCAGACCATCGCCATTGACTTGTTACAATTTCACTGCAAGCTGCAGATGGATCCTGAGATGGATCTACCCAATGTAATGATGATAGACGTGGTATTAAACTGGTTGCTGATATCTGTCAAGTGCTGAGTAGCAGGGTTAGCTTGGCAGAAGACACCGAATGACTGAAAGGATGAGAAGAATGAAATATTACTCATTTGGAGGGTAATGAATTTGAACATGATTAAAAAGTCCTTTATTCTATTGAGCTCACAACCAAATAATCAAGGCAGGCGAGAACTGGCTCAAAGTCAGGCTTTGACAGAACAATTTGTATGATGTCTGAGAACTCATTAGCTTGAGAAAGCTAATTAAAGTTTTCTAAATGGTTCCTTAACCTGTGAAATCTCCCAGCCAAGCAACCGTGAGAAAAGGTGGGACAAAGTAGAAGTTTTGATTAGAACTTGATAGGAACCCAGTACAGGAATTGATTGATTAAGCTAATTTCAACTAAAGTGGGTTAAGCCATGTGAGCTCATACTGTAGCTTGCGCATCAGCAGCGTCCTATTTGCTCTCCCAATTGACAATACATTTCATCATTGGGGACAGAAATTGTCTGGGTGTTCTCCAAATGTCCACAGATTTTGCTCCAGGAAGCAAACTACAATCAAAACTTCGAACCAAGACAGAATAGCACTGTATAATACACAGAGGTACACAATGCCTGGAGTTATAACAATAATTTATTTTAGTAAGTAGGCTTTGGTTCGATTCTGTTTTCAACTCCAATAACAGTAATTTCACCAATAGGGCTAAACAATGCAAGATTTTTCATTTACTCCATATCTTGCAACTAGCTTCACTTATTGATGAAAACTCACATAATCTTTGTGGTGGAGTAGTCCGTTGTCTTCTTCTGTTTCTTTTATTTAATTGATTTTAGTATAGTCTTGTTTTCCTGTAAGGATTGTCCTTTACATTTCAGTTAGGATCTACTCACTGGACACAATTTATGTTCTCCTCAGTAATTACAGTGAAGTTAACGTGCACCATTGTAACTGTGGTTACACAATTGAACTGGTTCAGTCCTTACCTCTACCATCAGTGCCACCATTTACTTGCTCATTGACTGTTTTCTCAATGGACAATCCAACATATTCGCAAAAGTACCATGTGGATATGTCTATCTCGATTTGATGTGATGGACAAATACAAAGTCGTACGCGACATTTCCTGTGTCCTTTATATGGCTTTTGGCCAAAAGGAGTTATGTAAATGAAACACCTTATAGCTTTTGTTCAACAATGATTTCCTTCTTGCAAGTCTTCATAAATGTCAAATTTCTGGGGTGCAACCCAAGTACACAAAAGGAGCATTGTCGTAGGTCCTTCCTCTCAGCAGCTGGAAGACTATCTCTGCTCCCATCAAAGTCATCACTGCTGTTATTTGTGCTTTTTTTTTTCAAATAATATTTCTGCTATTGAGGAGCCTTTTAAATCTGTTGTCATAGTCTATTGCTGTTTTCTATGCACAGTTATATATGTACATCGTGTTCTCTGTGCTTAAGTTGCTCTACCCGGTTGTACGTTTAATAGATACGCTATTTGTATTCACTGTACACTATTATATTGGGTTACGTTGTAAATGTATCCCTACTGCACTGTCTTTTAGTCCTATTTTTCAGATTTGTATTTATTTTATTTTTTATCTTTCTGTCAATGTGCATGCTTCCACTTACCTTTCACTTGCTGCAGGTACACTTGAATCTACCCACTGAGAGGCTAAGCAGAACATTTCTATTGACCTACTCATCATCTTATTGAAAATCTGGTTAGAATTCCTTGGGAAAAGTGAAGTTTATGATAAAGTGAACAAAATAGAATTATTTATGAAAATCTCAACCAAGTAGTCCTTAGCTTATTATTCTTTAGCAGAGCTCAGTAGAGCAACAAGACATCTCAGTTCAAAATATACTCCACCAAACTGCTGAGAGGGGCAAAAGGCAGCCTGAGGTATGTGATCTGTAAATGCATCAGTCCGCTGCTGCATGGTAGTTCCCCACTTTGATGGAATATATTTTAAATGTCAGTAGAGGGGTCAGTTGGTCTCTAAGCTGAAGTGTCATGTGAATTTCACTTTCAAGAGTTCACTCCGAGGTAGATCCTTCCACAGTGAGAGATGGGAAATGTTTTATTCAGAGCCCCCTTGTTCTGCCTTTTGGAAACGGTTCAGACTTGAGGACGCACAAAGTGACATAAATACAGAATAGGATCTTGCAAGCATGTCTGTCATTTCTATTTCTGAATGCTAATTTGGCTTGAGTAACACTTCCATTTTATATCTCTGACATATTCTTTTTACATTTAGGCTAGTGTCAATTCAAAGACACTTTTAGTTATTCAAAATAAAAGCACTTTCTCTTGGATTCATTCTGAACTTCAGTATCCGCTGCTGAGAACTTAAATCTATTGCTTTACTTTGAACTGAAACACATTTTAATACTTTTAGTGAAGTAAATGGAGGGACAAAGAAGAGAGAAATAGGAGATTTATGTCTTTTAAAAGATCATTGAGGTATTTCTGCCATCTGTCTTGGGGGAGGAAAAAACTGAATGGGCAAGACACAACTTAAAGCGTAAAAGTAAAGAGCAAAGGAGAAAACTGACGTTTCCTCTATGAGTGAACAGCTGCTTCTTCTGAAATCTTCAGTCAGGTTAGCACTGCCTCTGATTCCAGAGTTCATGGTCAGGATAGATCAGAGATTTTAGAAACCGTGTGCTACCGTTTCAATCGGTCCGATATGTTGGTTTCAGAACTTCGGTTAAGCCAAAGTCTGTCTAAAAAGTTTATGTTTTTCTTCCACCTGGTTCTGTTTGTTTAAATTATAGCACAATGGCCTAAAAGAAAATCAATAGATAGAGAAGCAGAGTAAACTGTCAAAGGATGGATTGTTTATTTTGTTTTTCTTAAGCTTGGAAGGCTTAAAAGGCATTGAGCGTAAGAACAAACGGAACATCTGATAGCTTACTGAGTCAGGGGGATTTTGTGAAGTCAGTACCTTTTGCTCACAACTTCGTCAACTTCTCATATAGCACATATGCTGCCTTTTTTTTTTCTTTCCAGTTTCACCCCCATTTATTTTTCTGCATGCAAACGCACGAACACACTACAAATATGACATGATCTTTCATTCAGGCCGGCGGCTGAGCCTAATGTGGTCCAGGGCTCCAAAGCTCCCCTCAAATGAGTTTTTCTATTATGCTCCTTTTTCTCCATCCACTGCAGAGCTATTTCCTCAAACCTTTGTGGTTGTGCATGAATACTATGCTGCCAGCCTTACCGGTTGCATGTGTGTGGGTGTGAAAGCAGAAGGCGAAGAGAGTGTGCTACAGGCTTGCATGTTACTTTTTGGAATTTTACGTTCCCCAGTGTTTGGTTTAACTGTTGTTGAATGGACAGAAACCCTCCAAAGGTAGTTTGAAATAATATCAACCAAATTGATCATTGTTTTGTAGTGTTTCTTTTTTTAGGTGAATTCATGCTACTGTTGGGTTAAGTGTTTTTTGTCAGATAATGTGCAGATATCAGATCTAATATTGCTTCACAGCACAGTCTAGGCTTGCAACCGGGGCAATCAGCATACACAAAGAAAAGTTGTGAACAGTGACATTGATTTCCTGTGCTGCTCTAGAATTGTAGTCTGCCTGTAAGTTTAGAATCAGCACCGGAGGAAGTGAACGAAGCTGTTCTCTCCGTCTTTGCCACGCTTTGAAATTTTGAATTAACATTGATTTCTTTCTACCTGCATGCCTGGCTGTCCGTAAATGCTAGTAGCACTTCTGGTTTGCTGCGTGTGGCAGGTAACAAATTGCAAAAATTTGCTTTTGTTTTTGTCCGAGTGG
>CAEGAF010178750.1:0-10029 GCA_903067075.1 Micropoecilia bifurca | reverse complement strand
TATAAAACTGAACAGATTCAAACAGCAAACAATAGCTTGTTCAGTGTTGATTCTCTCTACAAAAAGCATAAAACTATATTTTGGTCAGTGACCCATATTAAGGAAGCACTTTGATCTGGTTCAAAGTCAACACAATGCAAAATCAAAACTTTTTTTTTTTTAAATCAGAAAGGTAAACTACCGTTTATCCAGTCGCCTCACCGATAACCTGAAAAACAGGAAAAGTTGATATTGGCCCTAAAACTGTTTCCATAATGCATTATGTTAACCCTGCCGCTGACATGAAACAACATGATATTTCCTACATCATCTCTGCTGAGTTTATTCTGCTTTTTAAAGTAGTGATGGTTCTGATCTGTGCTTACAGTTTCTCTATTCCGCATCCTGCTTATCTTTAGCTTCAGGAAAGGTTATTGACCAGAGGAAAAACAGTCCAAAGCATTAAGGTCTGGTGCCTTTAGACATTATAATCAGGCTTCAGTGCAGACTTGCTGACATGAAGTGGAAATCTCTGACGCAAAACTTCAACCTTTTCTCCCATGCATTTAGTTTAGCTTCCTTTCCTGCCAGAGCTGTTTTGGCGTAGTGCCCCTGCTAGCTGGCGATAAGCTCTGGCCAGTCGTTCTCTCTCCTCATTGTACAAGAACTTGCAGAGGGATGAAGTATCCTGTTACAGCCTTTCACTGTGAAGGCCGTCCTCCAACTCCCTTTGACTGTAGAAATACTCAGAAATTATGGATTGTACGGACTGGGAACTTGTGTTGCACAATTAGAATTAGGAAATAGCTGAAGTTAAAACACAACTTGGGGAAGGGACGCTGCAAAGGCATGATGTAACTAGCTTGGCATTCAAGCTGTGCAAAGGGAAGTTACTAAAGCTGGAAGAAAAATCCAGATTGAATCCACTGTTTTTAAAGACAATGATGTTGTTAAGCATATTTTTCTTCGTCTTATTATAAATTTGCTTGCCTGTTCCAGGTTCCAGTGATAGCCATCGCAGGTTCAGGCGGGGGTTTTCGTGCAATGGTCGGGTTTTCTGGAGTGATGAAGGCACTGTTTGAGTCTGGGGTCTTAGACTGTGCCACGTATGTTGCAGGCCTGTCTGGGTCCACATGGTATGTGTTTAACTGCCCTGTTTTCTTCATGTCTCCCCTTCATCTTACTTGTTCCTTTGCCTTTTCTTTATCAGTATTTTATTTTCTCTTACTTTGTTTCTGCACTACATTCATAAACTTCAGTGTATTTTGGGGGGATTTTATGTAATATACCAACACAAAGCAGTGCATATTTGGATAGGGGAAGGAAATGATTCATTGATTTCAAAGTTTTTATATCCAAAAATATGAAATAGAGTCCGGTGACCAAACATATCTGGAGGAGTTGCAGAGGTCAGTTGAGAGATTTGGTTGCCATTGATGGAAGAGTAAACCTTAACTAATAGTACAAATCAGAACACATGTTGGTAGCAGGAAAATTCAGTTAATCAGTAACTGCTAAGTGGGAATGCTTTTCTACAGTAGGAAGGTCGAAACTTGTCAGAGTCAGAGGTGAAAAGACGATGGGAAAAAAACAAAACAAAAAATAATCTGTCCGTTAACGACTTGGAACATGACTCACATAAAATCCCTCCAAAAAATATCAAAGTTTGTGTTTGTGCCACTGCAAAAATGACTTATTACTCCTTATTTATTCTGTAGTTGTAATTTGAAACCACCTCTTTCTATATTTCTTCCACTTCATCTATCAAGGTACATGTCTACTCTCTACTCCCACCCCGACTTTCCAAACAAGGGTCCGAAAGACATCAACAGTGAGCTGATGAAGAGAGTCAGCAGCAACCCTCTCAGGCTGCTGCTGCCTCAGCACATCACCAACTACATCCAGGCCCTGTGGACCAAAAAAGCATCAGGGCAGCCAGTTACGTTTACCGACGTATTCGGCATGCTCATAGGAGAAACTCTTATACCTGCGGTAGGAGCCACATACACCTACTATTTATTTTACTCATGAAAAACCAGTGAATTCCACTGGTAACTTAACTATTCAATGTTTATTGTCTTTGAAAGAAACATTGGTTGTTTCTGACCAAGCAGTGTATTTCTACAATTAGCATTGAGAGAGGTCAAAGTTTTTTTTTTTCAAGATTATCTGTCTCATGTCAAACTGTCCCAACATAGTGAGATAGTGTTTTCATAAATATGTAAAAAAAAAAACATTTTAATATAAAAGTTACCTACTGTAATTTGGGGAATGTAATTATTATTGTTATGTTAGAAATGTGAACATCAGTCCGTAAAAGCTGATTCAAACCTTCTGGTCTGTTTATTCAGAGGATGGATATCAAGCTAAGTAACATCCAGGAGAAAATCAACCAGTCCCAGAGCCCTCTACCTCTCTTCACATGTCTACACGTCAAACCAGATGTTTCAGAGCTCATGTTTGCAGGTAATTCATATTCTTGTTTTATGTTGAAAGCTCATCTCTAACACCTCACATTCCCAGCAGACCTACATTTGCATAAATAACCAGTAATGTAAACACATATTCAGTGAGACCACATGCAAAATAAGCAGCCAACACATATTCCTTGTAATGTAGCGTTGGTGTCACAGACAGGATGTGGTCCAATGTGTTCAGCCATCTTTTAATTCTGCACTTTCAGCAAACATTAGCTGAGCTAAATAAAGGAACTATCTTAAGCACCAGTTTGTGGTTGTTCTAGGTTTGTCCCATATAACACAACACTTCCTCTCCGTTGGTGTGGGCTCTATGGCAACTGCTTCAGCGAACTGCAGTCAAAACTTTTAAAAAGAGAAATAACTAAAGGCTAAACACTTGCTATCGTAATTCATTTCATCGTTAGTTGGCTCATTATAACAAAAATTGTCCTTATCAATGAGTGTGTGTTAACCGGTCCAGGTTTTAACTTGCCTTCATTGGTATTAGTGGACAGGGTTTAGCTTAACATCCGTTGAATATTACATATATTAAGACATATGTAAACAATAAAACAAAAACATGGAGCTACAACATTAATAAAAAGTCGGATTAGCTCTGGTATTTGAGGATTTCATTGTTTCCTGTTCATTTCACAGAGTGCAACACAAGGAGTTCCAGTCCGTAAACGGCATTTCTGACTCGGTTTCACCATCAATCTTTTAATTTTGCTTTGTAGTGATAAAAAAAATGTTGTTTTAAATACTGCTTGACTACAAGTGTTCCAGTGTTGCTAAAAGGAGATAAGCAATCAGCCATTCTTTGTAAAGAGGGAGAAGACTTAACAGATTATCTTTGACAGCCAACAGCCATGATTTATGAAAACTAATCAAAAGGTGGTATGGAGGGAAAAAAGCAGAAAACTTTCTTTCAGTTCAGCATGTAGGAGATAAACTTGTTTCTTTAGTCAGTAGAAACTTTGAGCTTTTACTGATCACACAGTATTAACCACGTCCTTTTGATTGCTTATATAAGTGAGCATTTTCATTTCTTGGCTGCTGATGCTCATAAAAATATTTGTTTTGATAAGTTTTTTGCATTCAAACACTTAAAGATAATTTTTCACAAATAAAGGTAGTTTATGTGGTTATTTATGGGAATGATTTAGGGAGATATGTGCAGGAACATTTCCTGTTAATTATTTTCAATTTGAATTATTTTCTCTTATTTTAAAACAACACAAATCACTTAACGATTGTTCTGTTTTAAAATATCTGGTACGTTTAAGATTTTGCACAATGCAATTGTTCTGAAAGGTTTAATCACTGGTTTAGACATTTGGGTTTTATGGTTTGCATTGTTTTATATCTCGGTCCCACTGATTGCTTGTTCTGTTGTTTTTTTAAAACCCATTAGAAATAAATAAAAAAATTAAATTGCGGGTGAAACGGGCAAAAGCAAAACATGAAAAGAAACAGAAGACTTTAGGTATTCAGTGCATAAGAAGGCAACCCAATAAGACAGTAGAGGGTCTTTAAGTCTGTCATAGATGTAGAATCTAATACGCAACTAAACAGCTGCTAAAAACGGATTGGGATTGAATCAACACAGGAAAAACGAATCAGCACAATTAGAGAGGAGCAGATCAGGGGAAGTAAAGCAGGTTGCAACCACAGAAACTACCAAATTAAAATAGAAACTACAAATGGGGCTTACAAAATGCTGTTGCAAGATGAAAATGTAACACTAATGAAAGAAATAAAGTCATGAAGACGAGTGTGAGAAAGACTACATAACCTCACAATGACTTTTAAAAACATAATCTTTGAAAGGAAAGCGTATTCTCAGCAGTGCGGTCAACTTGTTGTAAAATCTTTGCAGTTAATCACATCACAAACGTCTTATCGTTTGCCTGAGTGTTATCAGCTGAGCTGCACTGAACCTGAACTCTAACATCCTGAATAACTTTTCAAAATGTTCCTTTTGAATTTGTACATTTTCCAATGTACAGTCTATAGATTTACGTCTCTGGAAGTAAATGTGACGCCACAGATGCACCAGCAGGTGCGTGATTTGACAGTTAAATATAGTTTACAGATGAATCACATTTTCTATCCTCCTGCTACATTTATTTATTTGCATATAGATCAGATAATTACTGAATTATTCCGAGAAGGGGTCACCCACAATCGTGTTTGGAGATATTTCACTGTGGGCCGATTTACTGAGAAATTTCCCTTGCGACTTGATCCACAGGGGTTTCTGTTTATCATAAATGTGCACAGGACTCTGCTCTCACAATAGCCTCTGTGAGAAAACTGATCCAGAGTGAGGTATTCCCTCTCTTGTTGTTGTTGAAAAGATACTATTGTGAAGAGCCACTTCGACACGTATTTACAAAGATGACGCAAAACCTGTACCCAATCTGGAATTACACATTTCTCTTTTCTTATCACACAGCAGCAGTAAAGAAAAACTGTCTCGACGGCAAACATTGTAACCATTACAGAGCTAGTGTGAAAATGACATTTACTACCTTAAGTAGCTGCTTAACCGTGAAGCGTTTTAGTTTCGTTGATGTGATTAGTAATGTTTGAAATGTGGTCATGGATGTTTCTACAAATGTAGGAATGTTTACACACACATTCACATAGAAAGTTATTTTTAGAGCCAATTATTCAGAAGACATAAATTATATTACTCATGAATAGGTGAAGCTATTTACTGTTATCCTGTTGTGTTAGTTTTTCAATTATATTGACATCAGAAACTGCCCAAATGGCCCTGATCAAATATCGACAGCTCCAATATAAAGCCTCCAGTCCCTTTAAGGTCTGTATTGTCTTAAAGGAACTGGGTGTTTGATTTAATCCTAAAGTGCCTCAATGATATGAGACCAGGAGACTAAGGCTGCAACTCTTGATGCTCAGTTCCCCAATTTTTTTGCTGAAATCTGTAGATTGTCACAAACAGTGCATTGTTTACAGAGGCAATAATAAACGGAGTTGTTTCATAGCGCGATTGTAAAGTTAACTGGACAATAATTTTGATCAATTGTTTATGCCTGGATTTGCTGTGCCTGCCTTTTTTTGGTGCAGAAAAATTATTTGTGTGTCACATCAGTGACATGAAAGTCAGATTAAATGTGACATTACGTTAGGAAGTGGCACATATCAGATATTATTGGGGGTGAAAAGATCATGGAAGTTCAAACTGTGGGTCTCATTCACCTCCTGTGTGAACACAGCCTCAGATGTTTAATCCAGAAACCTTTAGCTGCTCAAGACTGACGTGGTTGAATCCCAGAAGTACTGAATCCCTACACAGTTTATGAGGCGACTATATTTGGTAGATGTATTTATTTATAAACGACTCTGGTTCCAGGCAAATGCAGCTTTTAAAGCTTTAGTGTTGCTTTTGCATTATTTATTACGTCTAAAGTGGATATCTCTCCTCATAGCACTGATATCATCTTACAATAAATAGGTGTTTAATATTATTTGTTGAGTAACACTTTTTCACATTAACTCTTATTCCAACGTCCAGATTGGGTGGAGTTCAGCCCGTATGAAATCGGAATGGCAAAGTATGGCACCTTCATGACGCCTGACCTGTTTGGAAGCAAGTTCTTCATGGGAACGGTTGTGAAGAAGTACGAAGAGAACCCTCTTCACTTCCTGATGGGTAAGGATGAACCATTTCAACTGGAGCACATGATTTGGGTGTCTTCTGCTGTTCGATACTGACTGAGCATGTTTTGGTGTGGCAGGCGTGTGGGGAAGTGCCTTCTCCATCCTGTTCAACCGAGTGCTGGGAGTCAAGGACACAGCCGGAGGCAGCACCATGGAGGAGGAGTTAGGTAATCTATTACCCTGTTTTCTCCTCTTTTTGGAGACAAAATAAATGGGAAATGTGACAAAACTGTTTCACCAAGTTAGCCTAGAGAGATGTCAGGAGTTTCAGCTGGAGATTTTTAAATTTATATCCCCTCTCTATAGTTTTCTAGACCCGACTGAAATTTAAAAACAAACAAATGATTGATTTTTCTGGGGAAAAAAAGACTAAGAAGTTTCTTAATATATATATATATGCAAATATTACAGCAAGGGTTGATCTAGTGAAAGAAAGAAATTTCTAAAAACTCTTCACTTTACAAAAATTGCAGATGAATGTAAATAAATTAAAATAAATGTGGGTGCAGCTCAATGAATGAGATAATTAGAATGGAGAATTTATTTCAGCGAATAAATGTAAAAAGCTGGTCAGATATTTACATTCATTACACACAGAACAATACATTAAGTTTTCTAGAAATAAATTTTCATGATTTCTGTTTCAAGACGTTAATTGAAAAATGGGTTAAGGGGAAAAAGAGTGACAGGAAAAATTGCCCAATCAAAGTTGATAAGCAGATTAAATCTCCCTCCCCCCCTTTTTGGCTTATTTAAATATTTAATCATCAAAATTACCTGAAAGAAATGTTTAAGATGTATCTGTTTGTTACAGCCACATCTAAGAGTTTTGATTTTTTGATTACTAAAATAAATTGAGATCTCAGTGACACACCTGTAAAAAATTATTTTAATTTGTCATAAAATGAAGAGCAAGATCTAAAAATAAAAATGTAGGGATGAATCCAAATACTACAGAACAAGGAACCATAGGATGATCTGACATAGAGCTGACGGACAGAGATATATATACACATATATGGATGGGAGGTGATTATTGAACAAGAAGTAGGTGGTTGATTAGAAAGTGGGAACAGAAGTGAAGGAAGGCAGATAACTGAAGTTGAACTTAGGAAATAAAACAAGAAGATAAAAAGAGAACGATAAAGACTGCAGATAATAGCTGAACAAAAACACAAAACACCAGAGTAGTATCTTAAACCTAAAAGAAATAATGAATATAAAAAGCAAAACAAGACCTTTGGTCCAAATTTTATGACAGAATTTTACTAAGTAAATAAAACGTATAATATTCCAATAATAGTTCAAATCGAGGATATTCAGGTTGTGATTGCAAGAGTGTTTTAGATTAGTTAGTAAATGTTGAAGTCTGTGTAAGCAGTCAGAAATCTGCACTTTTAGTCATGGGTCACTTGTGTTAGTTTTCTTTTTGTAGATCTCTGATTGAAATCAGTTCCCATGGAACATCCTCACACTGTAATTTCTCTTTAATGTTTTTATCTTTTTTAACCTTTTTCCTTTTCTTTAAAAAAATCTCTGTCTTTCTGTTTATTCACTGTCACATGCTGCTTTTATTTTAATTATGTAAAGCACTTTGAAATGCCTTGCTGCTAAAATGTGCTATACAAATAAAATTGTATGCAGATTCATTGACTGCATAGCTGAGATCCTTTTGTCATAAATGTGTCCGGAGGTTGTTTTTAGTCACTTCATCTCACACCTTCAAAGAGCTTTTTAAAAATGTAGTTTTGGTACCAGTGACAACCCAGTTGTGACGGGACATATTGACTTCATGACAGCTCACTGGCTCTTCGTTTGACTGAATGCTTTTGTAATTGGTGGTGTTTACGTCATACAGTCAGACTGTAACAATGAGTTTCACAAATGTGTGAGAAAATATCCACATAGTTTACGAATGTTGGTTTATCAGGTGTGGTTCTCACAAAGATAAGCAGCTGATGGTAATGTGATAATGCCACAAAACCTTACAAAACAGGAAATCAGGTTAACTTTAAAACTTAAAATAAACTTGTTTAAGGACTTGCAGAGTGAAGAATTGTTTTGTACGTCTTACAGAGCAGATCAAACCCCAGCACATTGTTGGAGAAGACAGCCTGGACAATGACGATGAACCCAGAAAAGGTAAGCTAAGAAATGCACAAAGGATTTAATGCACAGCTGATTTACTGTGAATAATTGTAACACTGATGTGTTTGAAGCAAAGTTTCCGTTTGCATCAGCTGGCATGACAAGCTGCATAGAAAAGTCACTTTGCTTAAGAGCCTCTGCTGATTTATGAGTGTTTCACTTTTGGAAAGCTGTCTATTGTGATTAAAAAAACTAGACTTTTACTGGGGAAAAAAAGCTATAAATAGAAAAAAAGACAATATGTGGGAGAGAAAGAGAGAGACAGGTTTGAAAAAAACCGGGTGTGTCAGAAAAAGAAAGACATTGGTTTCAAATGAACTCTGTTCCTGCATGTGAAGATGTCTAATGTTTCTCTTTTTAAAGCTGCACGACTTTAAGTAACAAATAACCAAGTCATGTTCCAATGCGTGCATAAGCCTTAGAAGGTGTGTCAGTGTTTTCTGTATTTAGATGAAATTTAAAACGTTGTATTTTCAAGCAGTTTCTGGCGGCCAACACTAACCAGCTTCAATAAAAGCACGACGGCGACACTATCATGTTCCACTATGGGGACGTTCTGTTCAATGTAAAACTTTTGTTCACGCTTTTTGCATATGGGTAATAAAATTGTTTAATTTTGGTGTCTCCTGACCAGTGCACACATATTCCGTATCTAAAGATTTAAGTGAGACTTCATCTACTGGCATGGGCATCTTTCCTGCTTGACAAAAAACATTCACCAGGTCTTGGTTCAAATCTCTTTAGAAACTGTTTTCTAAACTTTTTTTTAATTGTTTAATCTCAAAAGTCCTAAAAATTGGACTTTTCTCATGCATGCAGGTATAAAGAAATATGTATTAAACCGAGAGCAAATTCACAAGGAAATAACACTATAAAATCAACTAGCATTTGCCTGATTTGTTCAGTTTAGGCCTCTCTCCATTTCTGCAAGCAAAACGTTGATGAAAGAGTTAACAATGCTTGAAATCTAACCACGATAAGATTATCTACCATAATTATCTCACAGTTCTTTTCTGTTACAACACCTGTGAAGTCATTGTATATGTAGATAATTATGAAGAGGAAGTTACTTAGATTAAAATAAAACTACAGGTATGATGGTAGCCAAATACTTGAAATGTTTTATGGTTTACAGTTTATCAAGGTAAGATGATAAAATCCAAAACATGTTTGAAAACCCCTAAACCAAAAGGTTAAAAAATACAAGTTCATTTTCACACATTGGCGCGATGCGCTGAGAGCTGAATAATGTCTTTGTGAAATTTTTTGGTATAAAAAAAAGAAGCAGGATTAGAAAGTAAAGTCCTTTTGTGTTGACATTCGTAGACTTTACTCTTCACGCATCATTGTTAGTGGCATTTTGTCACTCGACTTCACTTATCTTCCCTTTCTTTATGTACTTTTGTTTTGCAGCATGTAGTACAAATCAAGCATGGTTAGTAAAACACAGTTTGTTTTCTCAAGTATTTCCTCCTCTTTCATTTGAAGTTAGGGGAAAAAAATATTGATACAGATCAAATTTTCTTGACCTGACTCATGAGTTGCTTTTTGTTGTACAATGATTCACTTGATATAGACAAGGGCTGTAGTGATACAATAATCTCACGATACGATACATGATATTCTGCCCGCGACATGATATATATTGCGATATTCGACAAGCGATACAATTCAATACACTTTTGCGATTTTCTGAAAGATTTTAAAGGGACAGAGTGATTTTGGTGACATTTTGTGACTGTTATAGAGTTGG
>CAEGAF010178742.1:0-44880 GCA_903067075.1 Micropoecilia bifurca | reverse complement strand
TGTGTGTGTGTGTGTGTGTGTGTGTGGGTGTGTGTGTGTGTGTGTGTGTGTGTGTGTGTGTGTGTGTGTGTGTGTGTACTATTCTTATGAACAAATGGGATCAGCATCCTCTTGTTCAGCCAGGTTGATTACAGTTGATTTGAGAGTGTATCTTGGTATTGATTTGTTTGGTTCACAGGAGGAAAAAGCCTTTCATTGACAGAGCAACATGCTCTGTTGCAACAATAATGATCCCATTTCCTTTTTCTGGTAGTGGCAGGTTGAGGGTGAGGTAAGCAGAGGTCAGCATGAGGTCCTTTAAAAGTTTAGAGAGCAAAGTGAAAACATGAACCATATGTTCTTGTCATGCAATGTTAATCTTCATGGGAAGGGGGAAAAAAAGGCAGTTTGGAGCTGCGTAGGATGAATAGCACCCTTTCCTTTTCCGTCTCCATAAAATAATTCCTTCTTTAATGTAGCGAGGGCAAAACATGGGGATTACAGATGGTTCTGGCTAGGCCTGAAAGTGGGGTAATCAAAATAGGCTGCTGTGCTCATCTACCGATATTAGGAGCCAAGAGATTATTACAGCACAATTTATTTAATGGAGGGAGCCCAGGGAGGATGTACATGGCCAAAGGGTGGAAGGTTGCCTGTTAAAGGATGGAAGGATGAACGCTACCAGGCACACTTACGTGACAGAGTAACATAAGCACATAAGATTAGGATCCCTTTTCTTTTTTCATTTCAGGTGCTGTACTTGCCCCAGGCAGTGTGTCATTTCCTAGTGTTTCTTATATTGAGCAGAAACTACTTTTAACCTTGAGAAACTGATGGTAATCTGAAGGTGTGAATAATTTGATTGATTAGACCTGATATGGATTTGAAAGCAGAAAGTCCTTCCTAAAACATTTTCTGTTAAGTGCAACACGCCACCCATTTCACATTTGATTGATTGATTCTGGTCACCTGACAAATGTAATGTTGCGTGTCTTTCCTTCCTCACAATGCTTCGCCTTAAAACATCGATTTATAATCTGTCTAGGTAGACATGCCACACTAATCTGTCAAAACCAAATCTGGAATCTTTGCTTTTTGAATATCATTTTGCGTCATTATTAATTGTTTATCCCTTTCATAATCTGCTATTGTCCCACTGACCAGGGGTAAACAGTCAGTTGTATCACAAATCAGACAGGTGGAGAGCAGAGAATTGAAGGGAAACAATATTTTTCAATCTATAAAATGTGGATAATTGTAGACTTAATTTGACAAATTATGTTTTCATTTAAGTCTAATATTGCACAAGAATTACTGTTCATCAAAGCAACCATTTAATAACCTCGGACATTAATCAGTGATGACCAAGAGGATATTCTTGCCTTGATTTTGTTGTTAAATCAGAAGAATTTTGGAGAAAAAAAAAGGATTGAATCAAGAAGTTTGCAACATGCTCTGTTGATTGAGGGTGAACTAAGCAATGTATGTATAAACATACATTTGTTTATTCAGATGTATGTCTGAATTAAGAGACTTTTTTCCTCCCTATCTGAGCAAACTTTTCTTGTTTTAGGTCATGTCTTCAAATTCAGAAGTTTACTTACGGAATGATAACTGCTACTACCTAAGGAAAGCTCAGATGATGATGTCATGACTTTGGAAACTTCTGATAGATTAAGTGATTGGATCCATACTTGTGGATGTATTTTGAGGCCACACATTCAACGCACTGCTTCCTTGTTGGCACGATGGGAAAGTCAAAAGATCAGCCAAGATATAATAAAGAGAATTGTGCAGCTGCAGAAATCTGGTTTATTGGAAAAAGGAATTGCAGGAATCAGGGGCGGAGCTATAGCGGGGGCTAAGGGGGCACCTGTTGAGAAAGGTGTATTTAATGTTAAAGTTACCTTTCACAATGGAACAGCTTCCAGCAGCTGATGCGTGTAAGGGGCCCGGTGATTCGTTAGGGGCCCGGTAATGGGCCCCGCCCCCGGCCCGATGCTGACTTGTTCCACTAGTGGCAGGAATTGACTTGGAAAAATTTACTTGATTGATGTAATTGACTGGACTTCCTTAGACAGATAACTTTACACCAAAGCCATTATATTTTTAGTAGAATTTGGATCAAATTGCAATAGCATTTTTAAGGCGGTCTATGATGGTCTATTTAGACAGGTTTAACTGTATTACTGTTAAAATTGCATTTTTCAGTTAATTGGTTATATGGATTGTACAAAGTATAGACTGTTTTGAAATGTGTACTTTAGTTGGATAAAAAAAAGGATAATCAGAGATTCAACTTCTTAAACTTTTCTTTTTAAAACACATATTTTGTGCTTGAACATTTTGCAACCTGCAATCAACCTCTGCATATATTCTAAAGTCTTCCACTAGTTATTCTTGCGCCCAGACATTTTGCTGTATCCAGTACATACAAGCTGACCTTTTGCAGACCTGCCCATGTCTCAGGTGGATTCTCACACCCTCTGTCCTTCTGAAATTGAATTGTTCTTTTTCCTGTCTGCCGAGATGTGAATCTGGCACCAATTTGCTGCTCCAGCGTTCAGACACAACAAGAGAGTGGTAATATTAAGAATCTTTGAAATTTAATCTAACCCACTCCATGTTACAAAGTCAACACCGCTAGCAGGTTATGTGGTTAAAGTCGGAGGCAATTAGTTGACTTTGCCAGAAATACTATGTGTGGGTTAGTAATTCTGGTGTCTTTGTGTAAGAGTGCTTGTTACATTGGTCTTTAAATATATTTATGGATTAAATGCAGAAGTTTTTTTTATTTTTAGTTGAATTATGATAATGCTCTTGATCTGCAGACACATTTGTCCCTGAATGAGTGGTGAAAGTAAACCACTCTTACACATATTGGAGTTTTTGAGTTGATTGATGCTCTTTTGAAACCTTCTGGCTTGCAGTGCATCTTTGCTACAAGAAGGATTTCAGCTAAGCCTAAGAATGATCTCTTGTTTGTTGGTGGAACTATGAAATACCAGGAATGTCAACCTGATATTTGGAGAACTTTCAAATTGCAACATGTTTCCTCATTTTTTGCTGATTTATTTATTGAGCAGCAACACAAAACTGTATAGCTAAGTCTTAATCCAGTTTGTCTTTATACAAGTTTCAAGCTTTGTGGACATGTCAGCTGGTTAGCAACATTTTGGAAAGAATCTATGTTCTCTTTGTTTTACAGTTTTGTTGTTTGTTTTAAACCATTTTCCTGGAAACAATTTTTTACCTGTTGAGATCTAAAAATGAAAGGTTGATTAGATCTTATTTTTTCATTTGAATTGATTCAGAAATTCAAATCACAAAAATCAGCACCACAGCACTGCACTCAGGGCAATCAAAAATAAATTTAACGCAACCATATTTAGTGTGTTTAGTATAAACATTAATATTTTTGGACAGTTAAGGACATGATTTGTTATTGTCACCAAATGTAAAAGTGCAGCAAGGACATTTTGGAAAACAGATAAAATAGGTGAAAGGTCAAATCTGCTGTTTTTTGTTATTTTTTAGGAAAAAAAGGACAAGTTTATTTCTTTAATGTCATTCATACACAATGCAATCCAAGGTGCTTAAAAGAACACAAAAGCACTGCGAAAATCTTAGTGACAAATTTTAATCCAGCACTTAAAACTTTCCCAGTCCAATTTTGTTTTACCAAGTATTATTTTCAAAGTACACAAGTTTGCAATTAGACATTTACAGCAGGGGAACTCTTCACATGTTGCACTATACTAACATGCAGTGAGGGTGAAGTGTTGTAGAATTGTGGGGTTGCCACTCTAAAAAGACCAAAGACTACGGTGCAGAAAAATGTGTGTCTGTGTGAGCGTGTGTGTGTGTGTGGGTAGCCGTTGTGATTCACAGGAAAAACTTACTTGGATCAATGTGTTTGGCCTGGTCGTGCCACATGCTGGGTGTCTAGTAGACAGACAAATATCTGCATTATGAGACAAGCAGTGGTGAGAGACAGATCGTTCTGTCTCTTCTACGGCGAGGTGGCACTCCTGATTTATCAGCTCTATCTTCATAGTCAATATCATGTCCTCTTTTTCTCCATGTAGGTTTCAAATCAAAATGGGCGGCTGCCATGAAGCTGAGGTGTAATAATTAAAATCTTGGCGGTGTTCAGTATAGTCAAAATAATGTAGAAATTACGGAGCTAATGCATTAAAATAAATTTGCTTTTAAAATGTCATCTAAGTTTTTAACTTTACATAAGTAACACACACAAATAAACCTTTGTTAAAGGTAAAATGAAACAGCTTAATTTTTTTTATCCTTTAAATCTATCTTTTATTTTGAAAGTCCTAATTCTCACAACACGTACACTGCCTCAGAAAAAGTATTCATACCTGTTGGAATAGCAAACATTTTCTCACACTGCAACCACAAATGTCAATGTATTCATGGGCATGGAGAGCATGATATGACCCAGGACAACAATCCTAGACATACAGGTCATACAAGTCAAATGTCTTCAGTGAAACCATTAGTGAATGTATCCTGCTACAGTATGGAGATTTATGAAATTCTGTCCCTCATATCCTTGTGCAAGGGTATCAGGAAATAAGTTCAACATTTTGTTTGATGACCCTTATTACACTGCAAAAGCTTAGAAAAAAGTTTATTTTAAGTTTATCTTGTATAAACTTGGAAACTTCAAGACCACTGACATCTTTTACACAAGTGATTGAACATCAAAGCTAACCCTCCGAACCAGGATGCTAGTGGTCTGGTGGATCAAAAGGGAAGCTTACGGGCCTAAGGTCAGTGCTCACTACTCCAGATAAATGAACACACCAGGGAATGTTCTGTGCTTTCATTTTTTCTTAGTCCAACTATAGAGACCAAAACCTCACTAAAACCTTTATTTCTTTCTTGTTTTATTACTGTGAGAATCTTATCTTATGTAAGGGTAGTGGAAAAATCGTGATTTAGGGATGTTTACTGAATTACGGTCAGGATAATTTAAAATTCTTCAGCATGTGATCTTTTACTAAGTTGATGTAATAAACGAAATGCACAGGTGGATTTATCAAAACATTGTTCCTCAAATATGACAGGGAATCTAATGACTACTGCTCTTTGTAGGTTTGAAGGTCTACTTTATTTATTTAAAACATTTTATGTCACATCCCTTCTGCTGCATCTCAGCCTTTGCTGTGTCATTGAAAATTTCCAGCATCAGCAATGAAAGTGACACTGATGCAGCTGGCAACAAGGCCAGGTGGTGATTATGTACACAGTGACCAGATCCAGGTTTTGTGCATTATTTTAGCAATAAGAAAGTCCACAAATCCATCTGCCATTGTTTGGTTTACCAGTAATTCCTGAGCAACCGCTGGTTGAGGGAAAGATTATTGGCTGGTGCTTTCTTGGCAAGAGGGTTGCTGCCATTTGACCATTAAACAAAAATAAAGCCCCTGAGGGAGATAACATTATGTACTAATAAGAGACAAATGCAGTTTGTGGCAAGACAATTGGCCACCTGGTGGATAACTGCTGCTAAGCGAAAGTCTATATTCTAGTTTCCCTCTGCGAAACACATCCAAGGAACCATGACTTAGCTACTTCAGAAACATTGTTTTTAGTGGGGACCCTGATTGCATTTGTTCACCTTGCAAAATGATTGGTGACTTATAAATGTAGAGTTATAGCAGTTTATCTGGAGCTTTAAAAAGTTTGCCTCAGAGCTGTCCAAACATCTTCATGTGACACATTTCTGCACAGGAGAAAAGTTGCACCATTTGACTGCATCTTTGAAGTGGATATCCATGTTGGAAACTTGTAATTTTCTGCCTGTTTTATTTCTGAATATGAATGGAGTTTGTTATATTGCTTAATTTTTAATTATAGTTCTGCTGATTTGAAATTAGACAGCAGAGTGGGGTGCTTGTTAGTGCTGTCCCCTGAAGCTAAACAATTCTCAGCCATGCTTTGGGCAGAATTTGAATGGCTCCCTGTGGTTGCTTTGAATTCCTGCAGATTCTCCTGATTCTTCCCACAGAGTTAGGTGAGAAGGGGATTCTGAACTGACACTCGGAGTTGTTTGTTCTGGCAGCATTGTTTGTCTCTAACGGACTGGCCAGAATCCCTGCGTAAACATGGCCATGACCACTGGAATTGGTTCCAGACCAGCCAGGACCCTCAGTGGGATAAAATCAAATGTGGAAAAGTGTAAATTTGACTTTCTACATTTATTGTACGGGCAGAAATAATTTTAAAAAATTTGATAAAATTGTAATGCAAAACTCTAATGGATGACATTTTCAAACCCAAAAAGTGAAAGAATGGTTTAGAGATTGCACATGTTTCTATCCTATCATTGATTCCAAAGCAACATTAACAAATAGAATATATTAGTATGTTTGTTTAAATTAAATTAATGTTTGCTGTTTGGCCTTACAGTTGCACAACTTACTGGAATTGGTGTATTAAAGTAGCCTGTATGATAATGGGTCATTTATTATTTTTAGCCCATTTGTGTTTGTGGGGTCTGATTGTATGCACTGAAAGGTTTTGTAAAAAGACTGATTCATTTTTATATATTTTTTGTGAATATTATCATTATCACAATAAATTACACATAATTTTTTAGGTTTCTATCGTACACACCTCGTTGTTAATTCATTTCAAACTCATAAGTAAATGAGTTTATGTTTTAAATTGCAATTTGAATATTCAGATGATTAATTTACTGTTGGTTAATTTACTGTTGGTTCCAGGATACTGCCATATCCTGGAACCAACATATATGGTGACACTTGAACCACAGACTGCAACTGCAGTCCAAAGCTTTTGAATCTTTTTCAAACTATTAAATGAGCTTTGCTTCACAATCCCCCAAAGGCTTTGGTTGTCCTTTCTTGTGGGTCTTTTTTCCTTCCACTCAACTTTCAACAAATGGGCTCAGACACAGACAGATTCTTTAACAGTGTGTCAGCTAAGCCACATATGGTGTTTGTGACTGTTACGTCTGCAGTCATCACCATGACTGTATTGGAGGACAGTTCTGCAAAATCTTTTTTATTGGTCTTTTGTAGTAATATTCAAATTTTCACATTTACTGAATTTTGAACTAACCATAGCTGTAAGCTGTAATCATCAAAAATAGTAGTAATAAATGCCTGAAGCATATCACCATGTCTGTAACCTATGTAGTACATTAGATTCTTCTTGACTTCAATTACTTGAATCAACTAACTTGGCAATAACACAAAGGTTTATTGAATTGGCCCTGTATATTTTTAGAAAGAGTAATTAATTAATTATGGCAGATATGTTTATGTCTCAGCTTTGATTCTAAGAAAGCTCTTGCAGTCTCGCAGATTTAAAAATATATTAACTTGAAGGATCAAGTTGTGTTGAATCATAACACCATAAAGCACATGTTGCACTTTAACCATATTGCAGGTTACATTTAATGTACATATCACACAAACAAGTCTTTTACGTTAATGTCCCCCCAGCAGTCTACTTATAATCTTGTAAATGGATCTCTCTAAGCGGTGTTTGGTGGGTTTGGCTCCCTTCAGCAGATTTTATTTCTCCTCTCCCGTCTGTGAGCAGTTAGTAAATCCCCCTGTTTTCTCCTAGGCTAAGGTTGGGGAGATTTTCCTCGACCTCTGATGAAATCTTCTTAGCATAGGTTTGATAAAACACTGCGTCTCCTATATATAGCTACCTATGACTGCATTGCCCCAGTGTCACTGATGTGCATGCACTGTGCCTGTTGGCGGTGCAGGGCAAGGGCAGAGCTGTTATGACAGTTTATTGGAACTGGTGACAAACAGAAATAGGATTAACCCTTTTAACCTGATTTTTTTTTTTATCCAGACTCTCAAGTCTTGCTGTGTGAGTTTTCCAACTCACTCATTTAAACCTAATATGTTGCACTTTCATGACAGCTTTTATATTTTTTATAAAGTTGTTTTCAGGTTAAGTGTGACAAAGATTATCTCTCACTGTGACTAAGCGTATCTTATGTAAAATTAAGTTATTCCTATTGCACAAGAACCTTTTGTGCTTATTTTTTATTTATTCATCTTTATTAATTCATTGTTGCTTGGCAATGGGCTTAATGTGGTTTTGTCTGCTATTATTCAAGTTTACAATTTTTAGCTGTTTTCTTTTAAATATTTACATCCAATTTAGCTCTATACTGGGGATCAAATCTAAGAATGTGAATAATTTGATCAAGAAGAATATGTTATTTCTAAGACTGGGCTTGACTCACTTGTGGAAAGATTATATAATATGCAGGTTCAACGATTTTAAAAACATGACTTGGTTTGAAATTTTGAATTTATTATGAATTATTTCTAACCAACCTTTTCAGGGTGTACCCTGCTTGTCACCCAGGCCTATGCACCCCTGTGTAAGGTAAAGTGGGTGTAGGCTATTTATTTCACATACACACAGCAATCCAAGTTGTTGTTGGGTGCGTGCGTGCATGTGTGTGTGTGTATGTGTGTGTGTGTGTGTGTGTGTGTGTGTGTGTGTGTGTGTGTGTGTGTGTGTGTGTGTGTGTGTGTGTGCGTGATTGTTTATTCTGTGTCTGTGTTGCCCTCCGATGGACTAGCAACCTGTCCAGGGTGTACCCACCTTCTTGTCCAATGATTTCTGGAGATTTCTGGGGTCAAACATGGAATTGATAGACCAATAGCAGAATTTTAAAATATCTTCTTTTACACATGCCCATCTGTTCTTGAGCTAAGGACTGATGTAATATTCCCAGTATATATATTTATTCAATTTCTCTGAAACTTCTTAGTTTAAATTTAGACTACTCTAAGAAATAAGCTTGTGTCTTGGTTGGGTTGTTTGAGGGTCTAACTCTTACAGTTCCTTGTAGGTAGAAGACCAGCCGGGTGAGGAGAAGGAGAGAGGCTTATCGTGTAGTAAGAGGCACTCTAAGAGTGTCAACATGTTCCTGCTGTCCCTGGTCACTCCACTAGAGAGTAGAGTGGGCTGTGGCTCCATCTCTTCAGACGGTGAAATGTCACCTCAACTAGACTCTGAGCATCATGGCATGATTTGTAGGAGTCTGTGTTTTGCAACTGTGCATGCTCAGCATTTTTTGAGGGGCTTTATTTCATAAAAGTTTATTCTATGGTCATATGATATAGTCTTTTGTATGATGTTTGAATTTTCAAATGGTCTAACTTTATCATGAGCACATATGGAATGAGTAGCCTCTAAGTCATTACCTTGGTACTTAACAAATTTGATTTAATTCTGCTTAATACTTGTACATTCTGTGTGAGCGTTTTGTTGGATTTTATGACAAGTCATATCCAGTCATACTCCTTCACTGGGATCTGAGGTGAGCTCAAAAATATGTTGTTTTTTTTGCCAACTTTCCTTTCTTGTCCAACTGTATTTATAGAAGAACACTCCTCAGTATCAGGGTCCCACTGCATAATAAAACACAGTAAATGGATCCTGGCTATGTTTGGCTGGACTGACCTCCATTAAAAGGTAACCACAAGAGTGAAAAGGAGAAATCGGGAGATTCCTCTCTATACTTCTGCACAAACATATGCAGACTTACATGTGCATGTGAGTCAGCAGGCACACTATAAACACACATAAGCTGTGTCCCAGTTCACAGAGGGCTGCATTTGAAGGCGGATTGAATCCCAGCGGTCGTCACTTTTTTCAAAGCTCCTCCATGTTCAATCCAAAGATATGTTCTTCTCTTCACCTGGCAATATAGGCAGCATGAAAGAGTTTATTTGGTCCATAGTATTTTACAATGACTGCTGTGCAGCTTTGATTGTTAGAATAGAACAAAGATTATACATCTGTTGTCTGTGAAAGAAAAAAACTCAAACTATTTTGTATGCCATTTAAACTCAATGCATAATCAGGAACTGGGATCTTTTTATACCAAAGAAGCCCAGTATATATAGTTTTTTGGTTTGAGGTATTGTACTAACAACCTAGTTTTTATTTAATTGAATTTGGTTCAATTCAGTTAAATTCATAGTGCCAATTCAGAACATACAGATTAATTCAGGAGAACTTTCTATATTGGACAACATATCGTTGTCCCATGTGTCCACAAAACGTATTACTCTCTCTTGCTCATCTAGTCTATAAGTGGCCTCTCTCACCAGCTCCAATATACACCGCTGTGATGATGCTTGGATTGCAAACTTTGGAAGCCAGGCTTCCTATCTTCTGTAACCACAAACCTGTAAAGTTAATCAATGTTGACCAAAATTAAAGGAGCTAACTCTGAATGCCATCTGAATCTAATGTAAGAGTTAACAAGCACATTTAGTATTCATAGGGTGATGGAGATTAAATAAATCTAAATGCTAATTTTCAAATCATATGACTATGGAATGTAGTTTTTGGGTTTACTCACTTTTTCTGTGCTTCGTTATATAATTTAGTGTTTTGTAATGTACTGTTTTTCATATGCAGAAATGTCTAACTATTTTTTGACTAACTCAAATGCATAAATGTTAGGCCACATATGGTTTTCCAGTTGGATTATTGCGGGTTGCAACACATTGAAGTGTTCTTGGATGAGATGCTGATTCCCTCTGTCTTTCACACAGCACTCACTTTTATTGTCCCCATTAGACTCATTAACTGCTTGATTTCTGAGATATAATTCACTTTTGACAAAAAGCATTGACTGACAAATTGCAGTGTAATTTACTGTATTACAGTTTTAAAATGCATTAGTGTAATCCTTTAGCAGTTCCAATGTAAAATGTCAGTGGATGACAACATACAGGTGCATCTCAGTAAATAAGAATAAAATCAGACAAATTTTTTCTTAGAACTACTTTTAAATCTTTCAGGGTTCCAGTTGGAATAATAAATGATGACAGAGTAACAGACAGGAATCAAATAACAGTCTTGGTTCCATGTCCAAGTGTCTAAAGAAATAAAAAGAAATGGGAAAAATATTGACATCAGTTGGTTGAGTTTGTGGCAAAATCAATAAAAATCTAGAATAAAGGCCTTTATGCTTATTTCTTTATAGTGATTATTGATCATAGCTCAAAATCCTGTCTCATTTCAACTCATGAGTTTTAGGTATTGTTAGACGACTACTTTTTTAATGATATTCCCATTTAGGCAGTATGGGAAAGTTTTACACCTTTAGATTCTTGCACAAAGTACAGATAAGGTGCAGAACTGGACTCTGTCAACATGCTATGGAGAACTGTGATTTATTCAGAAGCAGGAGCAGAAACAATATGCATAAAATGTCTTGACACGTGTTAGCATTTCATCCTTTGAAATTTTACTTGTCCTCTTGGGTTTTCAGACTTAATGTGAGCAAGCGCAGTGGTGCCAAGGTCTGTCTAAATATAACTGCACATGACAACACGTTGGAACAGTAGATACCCTTTTACTTTGAAGAATTCCAATTACTGTCAGCGTCTTCCGAACATGCATGCATGTGTCTGTATGTGTGTGTGGTGTATAAATAAGATTGACATGACTTTCAGTTGTTAATGTATGTTTATATGTATTGTCTTTGTCTGGGGTTTTCCTGTAAACTGTCATCTAATCACTTAAAAACTCCTGTCTTCTCTCGGTAAGGGGCTATGTAATGCGGACAGAAAAGTTTCAATACTTTGACTCAAGGTGGTATAGATTTTGTCCATAAAGAAACGGAGAAGGAGCAATTGTTTCGCATTTTATTGTGCTGTAACAACAAACCTCAGTGTATTTTACTGGGATTTTCACATTTAGGGAGTGAAATCTTTCCCTGTTCTGCTACGGAAAACATCTCAGTTGCTCTTATCTCTGGATTTTGACTGAACTTTTTTAGCACCTGAATATGTTTTGGTCCAAACCATTCCTGTAAGTTCAGGATCATCGTCCTGTTGGAAGGCGAACCTCCACCCCAATATCAAGGGTTTAGTTTAATCCATCTTCCCATCAAGTCTAGTTAGCTTCCCTTACTAGGTATTGGTAGAGTGCTGAAGAAAATCCTCCCCACAGCATGATGCAGCCACCGTCGTATTAGACTCTGGGGATAGTGTGTTTTGTATGTGCACTCAGCATTTTGCAAGTAAGCCAAAAAGTTGTATCCCATCGTGGATTGTGGTAAATTACAAATGGGGCTGTGGATGGTTCTGATTAATTCTGTTCTTGCCCAGCCTGTCACTTTAGGTGGATTTCTATTTCTTTTCATACTCTTTCTAATATTTTGTGAATTATTGAAAAATGCTCTGTGAATGGATGTTCAAACTTTTGGAATTTTTTGTCATTTCTTTTACTCTGCCTGAAAATTCTGAACAGCTTTGTACTTGTTAAGTTGTGCAATTTCTTTAATCTAGTTTCACATAGTTTCAGTTTTGATCGCCAATATTTTGGCTTACATTAATCATGATTCATCATCAGTTTTGGCCTTTTCAGTTCTGACCTAATTTTTTTATTGAGATTTATTTTTGTTGTATGTTTATTCCAGGCTATGTCCTTCCTGTTCTAGTCCGTCTTTTCTCATTTTTATGTACTTCGATGAATAACATGCCACAACAAGCATTTTCTGCTCTGTTTACAGGACGAGAATAAAAGCTTATTTGCTTCTATCCCCCAACCTCTGCTTGAGCTTGAATTGGGTCCTCATCCCTCAGCCACACTGCTCAGTGACAGTGTGATTCTGTACAGCAGCAATTCAATGGAAACCCCTGAGTTATTTACTTCAGCACACCATGAATGAACTGAAAAAATCAATACACATCAGCTGCCCAACAAGGAGGTGGAAAAAAAATGCAATTGCAATCTTCATCCTTGCTATATTTTAGTAGAGATATATTTATTACTTATCTCTTATTTATGTGGCATGGCTCCTCAGTTTTTATTTTAAATTATGGTTGCTTCTAATATTAATTTTCAACAATACTGTTTATGGTCTAGTTGAAAATGAGATTAGTGAGCCAGTGCACAATGCAGAACTGTATATATTGCAGTCTGTTTGGTACACATAATTAATCATAAATCTTGATTCAATTAACAAGCCAGTAGAGAAGGAAATGTATTTTCTGACTCTCAAACAATAGCATTTTCCTATTGTAATTAGTTTTGTTTTATGGTCTAAACCCAAATAGATTCCTTGTCCACCAACATTGAATTATAGGATGCAAATAGGGATTTAGAAGACAAACCAAGTAAGCCTATGGATTGTTTTTCCACATTTAGACTGTGTACATACAGTGTTTGCTTTCACTAGACCAGTGAGCATCAGGAAAATAAATAAGGGGAAAATAATTAAGCAGCTGTCAGCAGTTTATCCACTGAATCTTAATCAGTGTTTGTCCAGTAAAAGAGTTTGTGTGTGCTTGACTGCATTTTCATTTATGAAATGTTTACTCTTTGTAAAGACAATGTAACATTTAAACAATATCTGCAACAAGAACTTATAATATGAATGACCCAACTATTCAATGCAGGACATTCTGGTTCAACTTGCACAACAAAACTTTCCAATATCTTTACAAATGAAAAGCTTGAGGTACAGATGTCTGACTTGCACCTCCAGCAAGTCACACATCTGATCCATTCACAAAAGAGCTGTATCTATACAACCATTGGTTGTGAACCCAGGCAAGCAATGCAGATACAAACATATAATCTACTCTTCAATGTGTGCATTAGAGATTGCATTAGAGAGGTTCTGTAAGTGGACACATGATTTCAGTAATCTTCATGTGTTCCTTTTTGTCTTTCTAAATGAAGGTTTTACTGGGACTTGACCATGCTGCTGCTAATGGTTGGCAACCTCATCATCATCCCCGTGGGCATCACCTTCTTCAAAGATGAGCACACTCCACCCTGGATCGTTTTCAACGTGGTCTCAGATACATTCTTCCTCATGGACTTGGTCCTCAATTTCAGGACGGGCATAGTCAAAGAAGACAACACCGAGATCATCCTGGATCCCCAGCAGATCAAAATCAAGTACTTGCGGAGCTGGTTTGTGGTAGATTTCATATCCTCCATCCCCGTGGACTACATTTTTCTAATAGTGGAGACCCGCATTGACTCGGATTTCTACAAGACAGCGCGTGCTTTGCGGATTGTACGCTTTACAAAGATCCTCAGCTTGCTACGACTCCTGCGACTGTCTCGACTTATTCGTTACATCCACCAGTGGGAAGAGGTAAGACTTGATGTTAAAACTGCAGGACATTTTACAAAAATGTTTTTTGTATATTTGTTAAAGCTGTTACTATGAGTTGATAGTGTGTTATGAGACGTACAATTTGTAAAAATATCGAGCTCCTTTACCTCCTCACTGTGGTCCTAAGACCATCTGCAGAAATACACTGCTCCTGGTCAGAAACAACCAATCAGAGCCAGGAGAAAGACTGACAGTCAAGCTTGTGTACGTGCTGCAGCTGTACTAGTAGCGGAGAAATAACTTACCGTACGACATTATTATTTATCCATCGTCATTGATGGGCATGCTAACTAGCCTGAGAATTCATGCTTGTTCCGTTGTGGGGAACTAGCTGTTGCGCAGCAGAGAGGGAGGGTTAGTGTGTGAGCAGCACATATAACCAATCAGAGTGCTGACTCTGATTGGTTGTTTCTGACTGAGCAATATATTTCTGCAGATGGCAGTAGGAAGGCAGAGATGCTTGATTTTTCACAGTATCATAGTATACTGTCAGGGAATAATGACAGTTTTAACAAATGTGTAAAAAGTATAATTTTATAAACTGCAGCTATACGCTTTTTTATTAATTAACTATTGGCCTGCTTTCTTTGGGTTTCTCGGACTATCAAAGCTTAGGCTAATTACAGCGAGAAACATTACTACAACTACGATTTGACAAAGGCAGTCAAGATTATGTTTTACTTCCTAAATTTAATTGCATTCTACATAGCATTCATATCTTGGGGTGCTACTGCAGGCACTTCTGCTGTGTACCTTCTCCATCTTCCCCCCAGGAGGGAAATATGGATAGAAGCTGTTTGTGATTGCATGCCCCCTTGAAAGGGGTGAAGAGACTCTTTGCTATAAGTGAGTTACCAATAAGTTGATGAAGCTGGGATGTTGATTAGCATTTTACCTCCATGTGGCCATCCAGAGAGCAGTGGGACCACAGACCCCAGAGAGGCAGTGCTGCAGTACAAGCATGATTATAATTGCAGAAATAATTAGGAAAGTTCCCATTGCTCTCTTTGGATGGATTGTTGTTTAATCTCCTGGGTAAAGGGTGCAAAGCAATGTGTCAGAATCCCAGCTTGAAGTCAACAACAATGCACTGAATAACATGGTTTTATTTGCCTTTAAAGGAACCTTTGAAACAGTACAAAGTAATGTTAGGTGTTATTGGAATTAAACCATTTGAAGGTGGAGAACTCAGTAAAGTTAGGTGGCATCTTGGATGTATTGTGAAACCATGCGCAGTGGGAAATGTGATAATTTGTCTTGTTTTTTTTATTTCAAAATCAAAGTGGTAAGTTAAGACTTTAGGTTTTAGTGTCTAAGGATTAGCTCTGTATAATCGGAGTGCAAAAGCTGAATACAGAAGGCATTTTAGCAGCTCTGCAACTGGTCCTGTACATTATTTATCCTGCACAAAGCACTATTTTTAGTAACAAATTACATTGTGTATCTTCAAGCAAAGAATCAATTTATCACATGATTTCTTCAATCTACTTCAGAAAAGAAATTAATGAAATTACCACCTGTCTCTATTTATATTGATTTTTGTGCTTGAAATTATTTCCATAACGCCTTAGAACAGATCTTCAATTAGATTAGTGAAATGACAATTTTTTTTCATTAAAAAAAGAGAAAAAGGATGAAGTAATGTGAAAAGGCATTTTATTTGATAAGATGTAAAGAAATTGACAAATTTAAAACAAAACAAAAAGTAAAAAACATTCTTTTTAAACCCCTTAGCCTGCAATGGAATGTCGTTTTTCCATTGTATTTTCTGGGGTTGAGAGTCATGGGGTTTCAGCAAATTGCTTTAAGGGGATTATTTTGTACCACTTTAGAAAAGCTCATGTTTCCTTACCGCAGCCACTTTATTTCTCCCAAACAAAATGTTTTAACTTGCATCTTTTTATGGTAGTTGAACCAATTTTGTTTGCATTAATATTGATAAAATGTTTTTTTATTGGTGACAACACTTTATTATTATTATTATTATTATTATTATTATTATTATTATTATTATTATTATTATTATTATTATTATTATTATTATTATCATTATTATTATTATTATTATTATTATTATTATTATTAGTATTAGTATTATTATTATTATTGTTGTTGTTGTTGTTGTTGTGTGTACTCAAAAACATTGAACTCGTTCTCTTACGGTGGGAGATGCCATCCATGAGGACAGAAATTGTGAGAATAAATCAAGTGCCACAGATCATAATAAACTTTTATCTTAGCAAATTTAGCTATCAAGGTACCAAAGCAGGTGAAAGGAACAGAGGGAATTAGTAAAAGGAGTGCAAAGGGAAAGAATACATAAAGACCAAAAAAAGCTTCTAAAGCTCAGCCTGTGCTTTTGTTTGGAGGTAATTCATTACCTCTCAGGAGAAATGTTTTGTTTTAGAAACAAGGCTAAAAGGACGTGGGAAGACAAAGGTGAATAATTCATGTTCACACCATAAAAATACAAGGACATCATAGGACATTGACTGTGCTGCCATGTTCACCTGCAGTCACACAATAAGGTGAAGGGGCATGTATGTGTGTGTGGAGGGGGAGGGGAGTTTGCTCCATGTGTGTTGTGCATATAAGGATTCTGATGAATGCTGGTTAGGCAGTCATAGTGAAAGGTTGGCCTTGTCACAGCACCATAACACTCCACATGCAACCTTACCGAAATGTCATCTGTCACTGCTGAATAGATTAGCGCCAACATCACACAACCTGCCTGACTTTTTCACTTTTCCTGTTAATGCTGCAGACATACACTCATCCAGGATCCAGATAAGATGGTCTGATTTCATTTACAGCAAAATTGTGTGCAGTACCATTCAAGAGTATTCATACCCTTAACATAACTTTTTCACATTATGTGAAAAAGTGACAAGTAAAAACCATGCTTTTTAAAACCCCTTAAAATATAGCAATTTGTCATATGGCAACCAGAAGCCCTTCTGGCTTTTTAAAGGGGATATATGTGACAGATACTAATAGTACTGCATAATTGTGGGGTATGTGTGTGTAAAGGACCTATATGTTATTTGCTCTTCAAACTAACTTATTTAGGCAAAGTTGATATTCTAATTTATTGAAATGTAACTGTAATCATTGTAGCCTATTAGTTTCTGACATATTTTCGTAAAAAGTGTTCCAGTCCTGTTTAGGCTAATCATTTTTGGCTTCACATCCTCACTCAGAGACAAATTGTGCCAGTAGGACCTGCAGCGTGCTGCTCTGACGCGTCATAAATCTGCTCCATAATCCCTTGGGGACAGTTAGCTAACTCACACACGTAGCACTCGGTCACAGACCCAGTACAAGCAAAATAACATTTCCAGGAGATAAAAGGGTGTTGATTCCCTGTGACGTCTACATAAAAAAAAAAATGTTTAAAAATTTCCAGTACAGACTAATAATTTGTGATCTTCTGCAAAGCTGACTTTCAATAACTCTTCACGTGCGTATGCATACATGATGTGTTGTGTTTCTTTGCAGGTTTTAGTTGACTGTGTTGACACTGGCGCTGTAATTGCACGTCCTCTGAATATGCTGCACTGTAGCCAAGAGGCTCAGACATGTTGGCACACAACCACCAGCTGATGAAGTGTCCTTCGACCTGAATGTTGATCCCTAAACTGCTCCCTTGAGTCTTCTCAGAAAAGAGCAGAGGGGACTGCAGAGTTATATCTTCATATGAATCATCAGCACTGACGCTGCAGCTCGACTGAAGCTGGTGACGATCAGGATTCTGCATTTAACCGAGAGGGCAGTTAGAAATCAAGACAAGTCTAAGATCCTTCACAGGACCTGAACCTTAGTATCCTTCAGGATTTTTGAGCAATTAAAGGGATTTTTAAAGCTGCAGTCTTTACAAATCAATCATCTTTACCTTCTTTAATCTGATCACCACTGACACAATCAGTAAAATTATTTTGCGTAAGTAAAGTAACACCCTGATCCCCCGCCAGCTTGTGAAATCTTCTTACACGTCCTTTTCCATCACGGCCTCCATAAATTAGCAATGATGGCTGCTGTTCCCTTCCAAACCCTCTAGATGTGAGCGTTTTTCACACCCTGCGAGCTGATAGGACGTTGTTTACAAACAAGGAGGTTTTAGTGGTTGTGGCTTTATGCCAGTGATAACACTGTCATGCATAATGGCATTCAGCATGGTGTGCAGATATTATCAAGATCGAGCATGCAAACACACACACACACACACACACACACGCCCACACACACACACACACACACACACACACACACACACACACACACACACACACACCAAACAGACTGCCATTACGCCTCTCCTCCGTCTCTCTCTTGTCAGCTTCGTCTTGTCACTCTTCATCGGGATAAAAACAAGACTGTGACCGGATATTCTCCTCATTGGTGTTGCTGACTTGGGTGAGATTAGTCATCTCGTTAAATCAGATTTAAGGCAGTCCACTAATGACTAAGCTCAGAGGGGTTTCCTTGCCCGAAGCCCACAGCACAAACGTTTCGACTGGCCAACTCAGTAAATGTTGCCTTAAGCGGGCTTTTAGAAAAGTTTGCGTGACAAGACAAAAGATGGAGGGAAGAAATGCCGATGGATATGAGAACAGTCGGATTCTAAAAGAGAACAGCGCCGCATGGCAGCCCGTCTCATTACAGAACTTTGAGATCAAATGTACACTTCCTCCAATCCAAAATTGGACTGAATTGTTGTAATAAATATCACAAACAAAAAAGTTATCAGAAGACGACCCTTTACTGAAAACCACTGAACATGTCGTTTGACATTTTTACTACATTTTGTAAGACACCAATAACGGGGTCAATATTTTTAACTGAGACTAAACCAATCAAAGTTTTCAGGTTAGTGAGCAACTTAAACGGTTGTTTTCAGGTTGTTTAGTGAACAACCTGACAACGTTTGCTCACTAAAGACCCAATCTTCTTGAGATTTACCCATTTTAAAATAAGAATGATCAAAATTGTCTCTTGTCTCCAGATGAGCAAAGGTGGTAGAGAGAAGACTGGCAACTTTAAACGGTACTAAAGGTTCTTTAAAGTATAGATTTAGGGGAGTTGAATACATGTATCCATGTGCCAAGCTACATTGTTCCATGCTACTACATAAAATCTCAATAAAATACATTGTGTGTTGAGATTTCAACATGACACAATGTGAAAAAGTAAAGCTATCAAAATTTTCCACAAGCTCTTTAGTTGATGTTACAATGTTCAGTAAAATGACTTCATGTGTTTGAAGGATAACTTGTGCAGCACCTCCCATTTGTCAGCATCAACATCGTCATTATTGATAGTTGAGATGTGTGGTTCTGTTCACCCAGGTGTCTTTGTGCTTCAGTTATGAAGAAACAAACAAAACATTGAAATACTGCTCTAAAAGTCCACTGTGTCCACAGAGAGAAATTGAAACGCCTTTTGTTTCCGCCCAGTAAATCCATACAAAAATATTTAAATAAGGAAAATCAGCTAATCAGCTCCCCACTCAGTGACCCATTACCTTAGCCAAGGACTGGTCTTTCACAGATAAGCAAAACAGCAATAATAGACCTAATGGGCTATTATTGAGTTGACAATGAGGCTTTCCAGCTACAGTGACAGCTCCTCAACACTCTGAATGAGCTTTGTGTGAATACCCACAATGGACTTGCTTAAAAAAAACTATTACATCCTGATATGTAATCCAGCACAAACCCATTGCTGCATCCCTGTTTGGAGTGGAGTCAGTGGGTTTTGTGATTTGAGCCCTGCAGGCCTGTTTAGACAGATGATGGAAGGGTGTTCCCTGTGGTCCATTCCCAGGCCTGCTTCTCATTCTCCACATGTGTCTGGTTCACAGTGACAGAATGCATGAGCGTGGCATTTACAAAGAGGTATTTACAGTTGGAAATCTAACCCCTGACTAAAGTCTGCTCCATGAATCCACCATTACACTGGACGTTTGAAATTAAAACTAAGGCATACATGAGTTTATGCTGTTTTTTTTGTCTTCTTCACTCTGAATGCTAGGAACATTTTTCAAAAAAAATGGTGAGGACTTTCCTAACTAACCATGTGAGCATCGCCCAAAAAAAGTATAGGAAATGCAGCTGAATATAACATATTTTAATTTCTGTGATTGTTCCTTTTGCAGACATGACACATGCAGAAGTTCTAATTCAGAAAGGTAGAATATTGCTCTACAATGTTGAAAAGTCAAAATAACAGATTGCAGTCTATTTGTGAAAGGCCTAACCTTTTGTTCAGTGTACCATTGCCTCAAGGATTTTGTCAATTCTTGGAAGTTTGTGCAATAAATCGATACAAAGAAGTGGAAGGAATTGAATGCATGGTTTTATTATGTTTTTTACAGTCAGAAATAGGAAAACTCAGAGAGCGATTTTACTTGCCCATCCAAACTTATCACCACAAAACTAAACTGGTTTTAGGTCTGAGTTTTTCACTGAGTCATACAGTTTGACCTAAACCATTCTGTCGGTATTCTGACTGTATAATAGTTGTTATTCTGTTCTCCTACCTGAGCTGTGAATCCTTCCAGCTCCTCCATTGCCATAAACCTCTTTGCTTCAGTTTAGGCTGGCTGTCTTGTTTTGTTTAGTTTTAAGTCGTAGCACACTCTTTAGACGTTGGACTAAACGGTGCTTTCTGGAATGACACGACTTGCAATTTAACTCTACTTCTAAGTTTCTTCGCAAATTTATATTTGAACTGCATCTTGTGTTTGTTGATCTGTATGGTGCTGTTTGTTCACCAATTCTCTACAACAAACACAGAGGACAGAGAACAGATGATTTATACTTCAATTAAATGACACACAGATTGATTCTGGTATGGCTTCTGAATGCAGGTGGTTGCTCTGGATTTTGTGGCCTGAATACAAATGCACTCCACACTTTTCAGTTAAACAAAATCATACTGTTTTACTGTTTTAATTAGGCTTTATATATCGTGTCTTGCCTAAAGACGATCATGAAACTGCAGTTCTTCATATTTTTTTTTTCTCATTTGACCAGCGGATGGTGCCAAAGTGGCAGGTGGCGATTTAATTTAAGGGTTTATAAAAATGAATTACTATACTATGATGAGGAACACTTGTGTTTCCTTTAGACTAAAATTATCAAGACAACACATATTGATAGGACAATGATACAAAGACTGTGATAGTTAGCTGTTGCTGTGCAGAAAAGTTCTAAGTTATTTTCCTTTATATGTAAATGATCAACCAGAAACACAGAAACAGATGGAAATATCCATCCTTATGAACACATCTGTCATTTCAAGGTTAGATATGGCAAGAGTGAACTATTATGGAAACCATTAACAAAGATTATTTTTTAACAATGATCCTGTAAGCCCTAATATAAATTATTTTTGTTTAAACAAATGTCTCATTTCCATGAGAAAATGTGTTTTATCTTGTTATAATTAGATTATCCTAAATGTCTTTTTTTTTAAATACTAAAAACTTGCTTCATTTACACAATATTTGTAACTATTATGAGCTCTAATACCAGAGCTCAATACATTCTGCATGCAGAATGAACTGAGATGAAAAGAAGAAGAAGCTGAAAAGAAGAAAACAGTCAGGAGTACAATGTGTTGCTGCAGTTTTGGATTTAATAAATAAGCATTGCTCTTTGTAAGAAAAATACAAATATGTGTACCAGGCTCTACACTTCTGATAACTCAGGTACAAAGAAACAACATTTAAATACACAAAAATGTAGCTAAATAAAAGTCAAAACAAAAAATAGCTGCAAAATACAGTCAAACATGAGACGTTTTTAAGTTTTGTGGTTTCAGAAAAAAGTAAAGAATTTTCTCTGTTCTGTCTTAAAACACCATCCTGATAATCATTTATCATCATTAGCAGAGCAGCCGACACCAGATGCTGTAGCATCCCATTATATTAACTGTGTCTGGTCAGCCACCATCAGCACCACACGTGGCATATGCAGCTATTCTCTCACCTGGACCACAATCTTCTCAGTCCATCTGTTTGCGATGACTCAGCAGCCGCCTTCATCCACTGAATGCCTGGCTGAGCCTCAGTGCTGCTTCGTTAAGGCAGAGATTAGTTTCTCTTCCTCAGTATTAAATCAACTTTTTTTTTCTTGTGAACATTTCTTCAGCAAGTTATTTAAATTGAAGGTTTGCACAAACACATCGCAACAGTAGAGATCTAGTAGCTAGGTGTATAAATTGGATTGGTATTTCTTTAATAAACAAATTATTTTGCCAATCTCGATTGATTCAAAAACACAATAGCTGTTTTATTTGTCGCATCCTTGATGGTATTACACAAAATTAGATAGACAGCAAGTTACATAATCCCAGGTGTTTCATTAAAATTTGACAACCCCCACGCCTCCACACAGCACAACCACAAAAAACATAGAATGAGCCAATCAAACAGCAGCAGAGCCTGTGACGATGCCTAAGCATTTCCTGTCACAAACTGCTGTGTTGTGTCAGTGGCCTCATCAATCAAAGCTTGCCTGTTTATGCTGGTGCTAATGTTGCCATGCTCGCCCTGTGTTCTTATCAATTAAAAGAAAGTAGTCAGCAATCCATCATCATCTATGTGCCGCCATGTTCTTTATTGCATTCTCATGAATACGCAAACTGAATGCAGATAGTTGTTGTTGCAGTTGTGTTCACATATAGGTTATGCTAGGCTTTACCATTTGCAGGTCTGTCATTCTTGAGCTTCAAAAAGTCAAACTTCTTCTTTTTTTTACAAGCAAAGAGAGTGTGTCTTCTGGATAGGGCAGTATTAGAACTGATTACAGCTGTGAATAGAAACAGAGCTTTCACCTTCCTACACCGAGACATAGTCTGGGTTACACAGCAGAGATTTGCATAGCATTAACAGTCTCCGTTTCCATAGGCTGGCTTTATTCTTCACACAATGGCAACATGGTAGAGATCTTTTGAGGGTTCAGCTAAAATAGGAAGGTAGAAAGAGTTAGTGTTGAACAGCAGTGAGTTATTTCACCTCTGCCTCCAGACATGTAGAAATAATATATTTTAGAAATGGTCTGACTCCTTATTGGTAATTATTGCCAGTATTTTGACAAGTTTGAGGGAAAACTGCACACCACAAAGAGGCAAACGCTGAAAGAAGCTCATTTTAGGTTGTAAAAATGTATTTATCCTTTGAACTGATCCACGAAGGCCGTTTTTACAAGGGATGCATTTTTGAAAATTTGAGCCAACTTTTATACGCAATATTAACCTATATTCACCAACATGTTATACATCTATATACATTTTTTATTACCTTTCAACCCTTTGAAAGATTGACCACACAGCTGATTTCACCAGTGCTTCTTTGCTTCAGTTAAGCACTCCACAATCCTGTCCTACATCATTTTCACTGTCACATGACCAAGCAGACACAACATGACCAACCTCTACTCCATCTTCAGAAACAAATGGCAACAAAGATGGAAATAAATATTGGTTATTATTGTCAGCCTACTGTTATTTATCAGACCAAAACCATGATGATAAAAAAATAACTAATATCAGCCAATACTGATGTTAGTGCCAATATATATTGCAACCCTAATTTTTGCCCATTTTGTTACTGTTGAATCAAGAACACTGACCTTTGCAGTTTTGGACTAGGAACTCATTGGTCTGAAGGTTCAATGTTTCATTTTGTTCCATTTATGAATAATGGTTCTTACTGGAGTAAACTTTATGTTGTCAGAGAGTCTCTATGAAAGAGATTTCTTGATTCTCCAGATCTGACAACAATTATGAGTGTGTTTGGCTAATACAAGAAAACGTACTATTTCAATTAATTTATGGTTTATGGTCACAAACTATTATTAAAATTGGTTTGAGGATCATAAAGTGTAACAAAATAAAGAAGGGAAAAAACACATTTGAAGGGGTGCAAAAGTTATTTAGAAATAACAGACTAGTTTAAAACACATGTCCAACTTTAGCCCAAATCAATATCACCAGAGGTTTTTATGTGGCCCTCTATACTCAAGAAATACAACATTTGAGGTAACAACTGTGTGCTTAAATAATATTTTATCGAACAATTCCATCATTTTTATCTGTATTCTGCTAAATTACATAAATATGTTCAAAGTTATTTATCCATCCATCCATTTTCTTGCACCCTTGTCCCTTGGCGGGGTCAGGTGTTGCTGGTGCCTATCTTCAGCTGACGTTCCGGGCGAGAGGCGGGGTCAGGGGTTGCCTGTCTGTCGCAGGGCAACACAGAGAGACACAGGACAAACAACCATGCATGCACACACTCACACCTAGGGCCAATTTAGACAGATCAATTAACCTGACAGTCATGTTTTTGGGCTGTGGGAGGAAACCGGAGAACCCAGAGAAAACCCACGCATGCATAGGGAGAACATGCAAACTCCATGCAGAAAGGCCGGGGCCGGGAATCGAACCCAGAACCTTCTTGTTGCAAGGCAACAGCTCTACCAACTGCGCCACTGTGCAGTTATTTAATTTTTAAAAATTCCCACCGAATGCAGACACATCTATTTATTCATATTTTAACAGTTTGGTAATGGGTAGATTTGTTAAGTTTCTGTCACAACAGCTCCTTTAAGCTTCTGCTGGTCATTCATAACTCATCAGTGGAGCTGGTCGCAATGGAGATCCATGCTGGTTTATTGGATGGAACTTTTATCACTTTTCCTTACTGACCCTCTAAAGTGCTTTTTTTACTACAAGTCAGACTCTCTCATCCACACTCCCAAAAACACACACATTCACATGGATAGGAAGTGGGCATCAAACTAACAACCGCTCTTCCCCTGAGCCGTCCCACATGAGCTGTATAAGTGAACTACTAAATGGTGGAACTTATATAGGCAGCCATACATAAAATTGAAACATAGTTTGAAAAATATGATGCCTATTCACCGACAGACGCTCCAGCTTACAACAGACTTTTGCTTTCCTGTTTTTTTCTCCCCATTTTCAAGCATCACTACCCTTAAAGAAACGACACATGGCTGAAATCCAGTGATCTGTTATGTTGTCACACACCTCAGCTCTATCCAACAGACAGTGTGTGTCTGTTAATGGTGAGAACTGATGTGTGCCAAATGTCTCCCTAAATTGTGACAGTCCTGTGTGCTTTGATTCAATCCCGCAGCCAGTTAGTCGCACAGACCATCTGTCCTCTCTAAGTTATGTTATGAAGCTGTGAAACCAGCTTACCCTTTAATAAGTCAAACAAATTGGCAGTGTTACTACCTCACTTGGTGACTCAGAAGCATAGTTTGACTTTATTCCCACCTTGCCCTGATGTGGTCCCTGCAGAAGTTAAACAAAACCGGCCGGAAAGCATCTTGGTCATAGCTTGAAGCATTTTCTAAGAAGATATAACAGCAAGATATGAAAAGGGAGCCAGAATTAAGACAGTAGCAACAGAATCTGTCCATTTGAAACATCTCTTTAAAACAGCTCTTAGCTCAAGTATTAGTTTATTCTTGAAACATATATGAAAACAATGTAGGGCTGAAACAACTAATCGCTTTAATTGTGATGAACTAAGTATTAAAATAATCCTCAACTAATTTAACAATCAATCAGTCATTAACTAGCGCATACAGACTGAGGAAATGGCTATTTTCTGAAATAATAACACACCCAGAGCAATAATTAAGCTAAAACTGTTAAAAAAATATATACGCTTTGCTTCTAAGAGGAAAAACGTTCTTTTTGTAAATATGTTCTACTTAGCACTCCTTTATAATCCTATAGGTTTAGCTTTACCTGATTCAAATTCTGTTAAACATGTCCTATTAATAACATTTTGCTATCCAGCTATTAATCAGTTAATCCAAGAAGTTGTCAACTTTCATTTTAGGCAAGATATTTTTCTTCTCATTTAAAAAAGGAATTAAATCATGTGTTCATTCACATTTTAAAATGTTCAATTTAAAAGCTGATTAATCAAATAAAAAAATTACCACATTATCCAAATAATGTTGCCTATTTTAACTAACATGTAAATATTTCAAGTCCAGGAACAAAAATCAAAACTTATTTTTTGACTTAAAAAAGGTGTTTTATCTAGGAGTAAATGTTTCTGTGACATTTTTGTCAGATTTAAAAACAATGTGTGTTTTTATGACTTCACAAATGAAAAATAGATCTAAGTCAGGGCACTTCATATTTTATTCATTAACCACTGAGGGAGTTTAACACTTTAATGTTATGGAATTCCATTACAACTCCTTGAGGAATTTAGACATCACACAAGACAGCATATTAGATGCATTGACTTATTTATCAAAGTTACAGAAGAGGCCAGCTACTTTGAACAAAAAACGTGGAAAATGAGGGCTCTATTTCAAGTGTTCAGGTTTCTGAAAGCACCTCTCAAGTTATAGTAGCCAGAAATAAATGAATGTGATTCAATGTTGCAGCGAAACCCTCACTTAGAAATGCTTTACACAACCACAGATGCTCGTTCACATCTGTGGGGATTTAGCTGGAAATAAAAAATAACCAAGTCATTACGGCACGGGCACTGAGATTAAACGACTGTTCTGAGGACATTTTCTCCTTCCTTCATGATTATTACCTACCGCCGAGCAACAAAGTGAAGGTGGAATATCCCCTCTCACTCACAAGCCCTTTAAAGGCAGTGAGTGGATTTTAATAAGAAGCAGAGTGGTTAGCGGTGCACACCATGGTCTTCAATGGGATTAAAAGCCTTTGAATGGTCTAGGCCATTAAAGTCTAGAGGTCCTGCAGCGCGTTATGAGCATGTTTATCAGAAGGATTAACAAACCCAGCAAAAGCAATCACCCAAGGAGCACAGGCACCTCTACTTGTACTATTATCTGGCTTTGCTAAGCAGCTGATGATAAGAGTGATTCAGCAGCCCTGCAAGGTAAAGCTCTGGTCCCAACTGTACTCTCCACACCTGCAACATCTGCTTTCAACACTAGCTCGTTTCTTGTTAAACATAAATTTTTTTCTGCAGGTTTACTATTCCGCTGGTTAATTCAAGCATCAGCATCCATCTGCAAAAACAGACGTATGGGATTTTATGTTGCATGTTGAAATGGAAAGAAAAAGAAAGTCTTGCTTAATGATGGGTGATGCTTTTCAAAAGTATTCATACCTTGTTTGTTTTCCCCATTTTGATGTGTTTCAGCCACAAACATAATTTTATTTGGATTTTATTTAATAGACCAACATAAAGTAGAGTATAATTATTATATTAAAAGATAGTCATAGTGATTCGATACATTCTGGGATTCTTTCCCTTTCATCATTGCCTAACAGTGGCTGCAGCCTTTAGCCAGAAGGTTGTGTTATCAGATCAGTGTTTCGACCTTAACCCCTCACTCTCCGGTTGGTGGGTCAGCAGTGATGGGCAGCCACTTCTCGCTCGTTCTTCGGAAACAGGAAACAGTAAGACACAATTGCAACTGACCCTGTTAACTCTGGAGGATTTAAGAGGTACATTGACATGAGGCATTTCACAGATTAGATGAAAACGAAGATATTAAAACCCTTGGGGTGAGTAAGTTTTGACATTTAACTCAAGAGAAGCCTGGAGAAAAGAAGAGCTCTGGTGGGAGAAATTAGTGACAGGACATTTTGGGGATATTGTAGTGACAGGTTCCACAAACCTGACCTGAATGGAAGAATGTTTGCAGTTTTTTCCAAGCCATGTCAAACTCTTGACCCAAATCCAATTGAAAATTATACATTCTCTCTACCCAGTCTGACTGAGTTTCATTTATTTGACAAAAGATGATGGGCAAACATTTCCATCTCAAGATGTACAAAGATGTTAGAGACATACTCCAGAAAGCTATAACTGCATTTACAAAGTATTGGCCCTGGGGAGCAGAAAAACAGTGCATACAATATTTTTCAAATCTGTCTTTGCAAAAAATCATTTTCAATTAATTTCACAAATATGCACTTCTTTGTCTCTCTCTCTCTCTCAAAATCCCAGTGAAATACATTGACGTTTGTGGTTGTAATATGACAAAATGTGGGAAGGTTCAAGGAGTACGAATACTTGTGCGAGAGATTTTATTTAGGCTGTGGGAAAAAGAAATGAGGGTCACTTCATCCCCTGCTTTTCTATTCTCTTTTAGATCTTCCACATGACCTATGACCTGGCCAGCGCCATGGTGCGGATAGTCAACCTCATCGGCATGATGCTGTTGCTGTGCCACTGGGATGGCTGCCTGCAGTTCCTGGTGCCAATGCTGCAGGACTTCCCAGCTGACTGCTGGGTTTCCAAAAATAAGATGGTGGTAAGTGCTCTTCCTGCACAGACTTGTATGGCCTGTTCAAATCAGATTACACTTCTGTTTTATCTTATTCATCACCTCCAGTAATTACTGTACTAAAACCCCTTTAGCTTCCTGGGAAAGACTGCAATGCATATCTGTCATGTTAAACCCAAATTAAATAGGTTTATCTGCTACATTGGTAGACATTTATTAAATTTGCTGATGACTATATTTTCAGGGGCTCGAGGCCACTTTGTTGAAAAAGATGTTTCTAGAATATATATTCATGAACATTGACAGCTTTTGTTAATAGAAGTTACCAGTAAACTGTACTTGTGCCTACACTTTATTATTATTGTACTTGTGCCTACACTTTATTATAATAAAGTGTAGGCACAAGTACAATAATAATTATAATAAAGTGTATAATAAACTATAATAAAGGCCTACACTTTATTATAATAAAGTGTAGGCCCTTGAAATTGATTATTGCAAAAACATTCCTTGCTACAGAGTTCTTTTTCAGCAGTTTTCACCTACTTTTTTTCCTTTTTCACCTGACAGCCTCATATAAGCAACGAGTGTTACCCTGAATATTTGTCTGGTTCTTGAGTTAAAGATGACAAGGCCTCAATGAACTTGTAAATCAACATATATCCTGTCAGAGAGCAGCAGAAATCACTCCCTGACTGATAGCTTATCAATACGCATGTCAATATAAGAGCTATCAGGACTTTATAATGTAATCAGAGTGAATCAGCGAATAAGTTCCCTGGTAACATTTCACCAGGGAACTTTGGGGTGTGCAGAAACAAAAAAAAGACATCAAAACATCTAAGAATCCCAGTTTAATTCAGGTGCATGTCACTAAATTAGAAGTGTATTTTTTTAAGTAATACTATTTAGATTAGATAGATTCATTACATGCAGAGTGATACAGTAGTTCTGTAAAGCAATGCCTCTTAAGCTGCTGTAGTTAAACTCTCTGTACCAGAACGGATGTGACATGAATAGTTACGTCTCTCAAGGTGTGATATTCTTGATTCACCAAGCCTCACTGCTTTCATGACATGCTCACTTGTTTCACTGAGTCTGCTTTGCTCATGTTCAAACAGCACAATAGGCGCAAGTTGCAAACTTCTTCCCCCGAGATGTTTCAGACTTTATCTAATTTTAGCCGTACTTCCATTCATTTGCACAGAGACGCGCACTCAGGTGAGAGTTGCTGTTCAGGTACTGTGTCATTACTTTACATCAGACCAGAAACTACTTTGTATCTTTTTGATTACATTTCGTTGGAATAGCATACAACTAAATTGAAAATGTTATGTTCATTCGGTTCAATGCTCCTTTTCATTTGCTATTGAGCAGCCTGCATGTTTACACTGAGAAACCAAAACATGTGGTAACTTTCTTCTAAGAAATATTGTTGAAAAACTTACACAACTTTTTTTTAAATAAGATATATCTAAAACGATATATTAAATTTTGATGAGATGACATTTTCTTACTGTCTTTATGTTTTTTATGACTTATGGTACTCATAGAAGGGTTTTCAAGTTTCACTACCTGAATTTAAAATTGTATTTTGTCAAATGTTGATACCCCAATGCAAAATTTGGAACAAAATACATAAACACCGATCCCTCACTTGACCCATCATCTGAATGCTTGAAACAAAAAAATGAAATGGCAATAAAAACATAGAGAGACTGTTGAAAATAATTCATCCTTCGTGGTGGATTTCATGACTTTAGTTTGACATTATATACACATTTTATGTTATGTAAATGCAAGTAGTCTATCATTAAGATGATTCCTAACTGTTCAGAAAAAAGTACTGAAAAATATAAAATAAGGTATCATAGGTGTATTTATACTGTATATCTACAGTGCAGATTTGGACAGACTGATGTAAAAATAAATCTACAAAGAAATATGAAAACGAAAGTGTGCATAAAATTTGAAAATTTGAGAATGAAAGTGCTTGTAGTGTGTCAAGGATCTGGTGAGGTGAATTCTTCAGTTACACTTGAAGTGCTAAAAAATTCACAGACCAACACGTTTTGGCCAGTGGCTTTTATCATACTGTACATGTTTTTGTAGCTTTGATCATCTCAGATTTAAGCACATAGAATGATTTTGTGTCTATTAAACTATTAAAGACCAATAATAACATGATTTTGAGATATAATCACAATTTACTCCCCTAAAATGTCTGAATATGTTTCCCTGAACTTCCAGGATGCTGATTCAGATTCAGGTCTTTTAATTTTAATTCACAGTTTTGATGAATTAAAAGTAATTGTGATGGTGTATTGCATGGACACTGCCCCTTATGTATTTTAGCTAGGCAATAATGAAATTGCTCTCTGTCTCAGCTTTTCTTCAGTGGAAATGAGTTTGAAAGCAATTTGGACATGTCACCCCCAGGAGAGTTGATATTGATTTGCCATGAACCACCATTGGGATTCTAAGGGAAAAGGGGCAATTTATCTACAAATGAGAAAACTCACAGAGAAATCACATTTTTCTAAATAGCTGACCTACTTTCTCCCATTCAAGCCTGTGATGTCTCTCGCTCTTTGTGCCCATTCTCAGGGCTCTGTTTTAGGCTTCTGCCCAAACGTCTGCTGGCTCCAAATGTTTGTATATTGTTAAGTCTGTATTACCCTGCCAGCTGCTCCCCACTGAACTAAGATGTTTGAAAGTTGCAGCCCCTAGTAGCTCTGGCCCAAGTGGGCCAATAGCTGTAATGTTAAAACTGACCTTTCATGTTCAATCAATGGCATCATTTGAGACGGGCTAAGCTAGGATGTGTTGTAATGTATTCAGCCTAACTCACCTGTCCTGTTCTGCTCCATCTAGAATGACACATGGGGACAGCAGTATTCCTATGCACTCTTCAAAGCTATGAGCCACATGTTATGCATTGGGTACGGCATGTACCCCCCGGTGGGCATGACAGACGTCTGGCTGACCATCCTTAGCATGATTGTGGGCGCCACTTGTTACGCCATGTTTGTGGGGCACGCTACTGCACTCATCCAATCGCTGGACTCATCTCGGCGCCAGTACCAGGAGAAGGTCAGTCAAAATCACTAATTTTGCTTTTTTACTTTAGTAATCATAGGTTTATCTCATCCTTTTGCATTCTTAATATATTTGGTATTCCAGCTGTCTACTTCAGTACTCCGTATCAATGTCAGAATGCTGCATTTTGTGTATTTTCTACTTTTTAAAGTCTAGTCAAACCCCTCAAATGTTTTCATTTTGTCATGTTGCATCTCTAAACCTCCTTAATTTTTATTAAGAAGTTAAGCCAAAGATAAACACAAAGCGGAGCATCATGTTTTAAATTAAGGAGAGGTAAAAAAGGTTTTTGATTTCTCTGCATTTGTGCACAGTTAATAACTGCCTCATTGACAGATTCTCCCTCCTGACTGCGAATCTCTGCAGTTTCTAATGCTCCAAATAATCTTGTTACCCGACTTGTCTTGACTTACAATTGTGTTGTGCTCCTTATATTTTTTGATAATGAATAGAACAGATTTTTAAAGCTTGACTTATTGTTCCTTAACTTTATTTTGCTTTAAACTAATCCACAAATATATTTTTGAACGGTCTTACTTACAGTCATCTGAGGAATTCAAGGAACAGCTGTATTTATACTGAAACACAGATGTGGCCATTTTTTTACTAATTAGATAACTTCAGGTTCAACGCAACCAGTTGAACTGGATGTCAGAGAAAATTCAGATGAATACAAATACGCACCACTGTTTTTTTATGCAAAAGAAATAAGTAAAAAATCCTAATTATGAGCTTTCTTGGGTTGTTTTTTTTTATGTGAGAGAGCAATATGTATTTATTTGCAAAGTGCTATATGACTTGTACAAATGAGTTTAACATGATTTCCATAAAACTGTAAGTTATATTCTCACCTGTGCTGTAGCTTTGTTTTAACTGAACTAAAAAAATAATAATTTTCACTGAACACAGCCCACCAAACACAAGACCTTAGGCTAAAAGCCAGGGCCAACATTTCGTTGGTGTGAGGCTGTTTTTGTCTAGACAAAAGAAAGTCCTGGTGGCTGGCTGTGAAGACCCAAACATGTTCCATGGTGACATGCCCTCTGTAGGCCCAGCATGGGTGATAATGAGCTGAGCTATACACTCCCTCAATGCCCAGTGTCTGTGGTGAGGCGCAGACAAGAGAGTGACCTCTAGAGAATGGAGGCAGAGGCTCAAGAAATCTCACCTAAATGAAAGAGGGAGAGTGAGAGTGAAAGAGGGCTGGAAAAAGCCCTCTTTCGGGGATCACAACAGATGATGTAACAAGTGTGTGGTGGTGGAACTTCAAACAAAAGACAATGTGCACCAGACAAATGCACTCAACCCAGTATGAGGATATGGATTTTTTTCTTGTCTCAACACCTACAAAACTGAAAACTCCTTATAGAAAATCAAATAACCTTGATGTTCAAAATCAGGAATCATCTCAATCCAATCTAGTACGCATGCCGGCTTCTCTCTTTAGATTTACCTTGCTGCCATGTTAACTGAACGGCTGCCTGTCTCAGCACTAGTCTGTATATGCGGCTGAACCCAGTGGTTTTCGTTCCCAGGATAAAAAAAAACTCATCCATGCTTCTTCACAGTGTATGTCTGCAAAAAGATCATTTCTGCAGAATGAATTTTGCAATTCTCAGTGTTAAAACACTCAGCTCCACACTGCCATCTCCTGCATTTTACTGTCCATGCTCACCTTTCTTGTACTTTGCTGGTGACCCTTCCTTCAGCTGTGTGTGACAACAGACTCCTCTTGTTGTTGCTTCTCCATCTTCTCCATTTAAAGTAGATTGCAATATCAAAGTGTATGCATGGTGCAGAACCTTAATATGTAAAGCAAGGTGAAGCATAACCCACCAAAAAAAACCCAGCAAGGGATAACACAGACTTTCACTACTGTATCAGCGTTATGTTAGGTAAAAATGATCAAAATTTAACCAGTCGAGGACGTGTCAAAGTGGATCACTAATGAGCCAAGCAAACCATTGCCAATTTTAATGCTTCCTGCTGGCTTTGATGTGACAGGGGTTGTGTATTCATCCGCTGTAAATGAGGCGTTAAAAAAAAAATAGCACACAAAGCTCTCACAGCTATACGGCCAAGATGAGAGGCCATCTGTCCTGCTGGCATGCAGAGGTGATATCCAGGTTACTTTTATAGTTAGATGGGAAAGGTTTCAATGAAACCCCTGTGAGGGACGATTACAAAGAAAATCAGCCCCGTAAAGGATTCTCACAAGTGCACAGATGGTGGAAAGAAAAGGATGGGGGAAAATTTCTCCCTCTCAAAGATAGGGAAACTTATCATTACAGAGACGAAGTGAATAGAATTCTATTAAAATATAACACAGAGTGATAAGTGTCTCAGGCTTTCAGCATCAGGCAAGTAGAGTCAAATGAACTATTCTGGATGAGGCAACACGTTATCTATTAGACAAAGCAGAAAGCCAACACTCGAATATCTGGAAGAAAATGAGTTGTGGCCAACACCGAGATGAAAAATCTCTTTAATAAATTGATTTTCAAACAGCTAAACAAATAATACTGTCACTATTCCAGCAGAATGAAGCATCTACTTTGTGTTTGACACTCAGTTTCTTACACGTGTATCTGAACTCAATTTAAGTTAGTGCTGAAATGTATCTGAATAGAAAGGATACAAAAACTGGTTTAAGCTTCAAATTGTTTCAGTGAGAGATATTTTGTCTTGTCTCAGTAATCACTGTAGTTGACTTTATTTGTATCATTTTTTTTCCATATTTATATTTCTTAAACAAAGGATTCAGCATACAGACATTTGTTTAAATTAGTTGAAGTAAGGGCTTGGAAAAAGCTTGCCTTATTCCCATTTTGTTTTCCCCAAACCACTTATGATGTGTGTTTTGGATGACTTTCCTGTTGGAATTCCCATTTGGGTATAAATTTTGAATATATTACTCCAACTGGCACCAGAGGTAAAAAGAAACTAGTTGATATATTCAGGAACAACCCAGGAGCCTTCAAGACTCATAGTCAGCAAAGAAATCTGTAGGGATGCCAGTCTCTCTGTCTGCTGCAAAGCCAGTTTACGTCTAATAAACTGAGCGGGTGATGACCAAGAAAATAAAATGCCCCAAAATCATCATATACCAAAAGAAAAACTGCAATGCATAAATAACTTTATTTCTTAAATGTAACATACTTGTTACTTTAAGAAATCTAGTTGATATTAGATATTTTCATACACTTTTTCTGTTTTATGTCAGTTAAGAACGTACATTTTATTCTACTTACTAAATCTCTGAATAATAAGAAGGTTTTCTTTATTATTTGAATAATAGGAAGGTTTTCTTTATTATTTCTTTTGAACTAAAGAGGTTTACATGGATTAATATGGCAAAGAAACATTTCAATACATCAACCAGAAAGTTAAAGCTTGGGCCCAACTGAGATTTTAAAGTGGAGAATAACTACATGCATACAATCAAATGTCTCATATAGTTACTTAAGAACAATAGTCACTATTTTCCCCCGAAGGGGAAACAGTGGCAGCTTGTGGTAAAGAATGTTTTAATGAAAAAAAACTCAAAAAGAAAGAAAATAGGGAGCCAGATCAAAAACAGGAATCCTGCGGGAAAATGAACGGAGGAACCAGTAACAAGTGTGACTAGGAGAAGGGTTTAAATACTGTGAGGGTACAATGGAACAAAACCTAGCCTGATTAGCTAATGGGTGGCATGTGTGAGGAAAGGGAGAGAAAACGTGGCACAGGGGGCAAGAAATAACTAGACACAATAAATAAATAAACATAATAAAAAACTAGAGTCACTAATAATTGAACTGAGGTTCAACAAGGCTGATCTAATCAAAGAGACAAAGTAACACAGAATAAAAATGAAACTAGAACCAAATATTCAAAACTACCCAAGAGGTAACAGTCAGTAGCTAACATACTTTATCACTGAAATATTACATCTCTGTGCTTAGACCCTCTGTCAAAATCATCCAATAAACAGATTATGAATAAAGCATTTTTGATGATTCCTATTTCAGGCAATGGTTAAACCATTCCCATTCAGTGTTGTTCTTTTTTGTATCTAACTAAGTTACAGTTCTTGCTTTGCTCTGAATTTTAAAGGGGTTGCACTGAAGAAAAATAGCTTCAAATTGCTGGAGTGCCTCACAAGTAAGATTATGGTGTCTTTGTTGAATTCATACAAGTATTTTACTCTCTAAACAATTGTATTACGTCAGACAATAAGAGCAGTCTTAGTTGTAATTGGTTAAGCATCTGGTAAATTCACCCAGGAATCCCTCCCTCTTGTCTCAGGCTCGTTGAGAACCATTATCACACAAAGAAAATTACATCTCTCCAGATTGCGAGCTCAAGATGGCTGCACACGTGACTGTATATACAGCAAAGGGTGTGCCTGCCTCTCTAGCTCTCTAGCTCTACATGGCTTATTTTTCTCTCTTGCTCTTCACTGTGGTAATGAATATTGCCACATAGAGATGTAGATGAGATGAGTTACAAGTGACTTGTGTTCCTTGTTGCCATGTACAGTAAAGACATATCAGAATATAAGTAATATATTTGGTGTTGGCAATTGGTGATTAAATCAAGGATGCCCAGGAGATGGCATGTTGTGGCAAGCCAATCCCAAATGGTTTTCAAAGTAAATGGCAATGGGATGTTGCAAGCCCACCCTCTACATCTCTAATTAACACTTGGTAATTAAACATTAATCTTTGGGGGAAAGTTAATAAGAAGCCCAAAGCGGATTATTTGGCGGTTTAAAGGCCGTAGGGATCTTTTATACCCTTAATTCAATTCCCTCAGTAAAGCCTCTCTGAGAAAGCAGTAAACAGTTGTTAATTTGAAACTATTTTACTTACTTTATAGTAGTGCTAAAGGACAGACATGTTACCCAGGTACAAATGTAATTAAACACTTCCTTTTAGAGCTAGAAAGTAATCTGGGGCAGTTTGAGACCTGAAAGACACACGGTTTATGATCAGAAGTGATTTGGCTGTTCCCAGTAGAGGTTAAGTCAAGTTTCCTCAATATAGTCAGTGCAAGGATAGTGTTGATTAGCTGAGCTCTGGTTTAGCTTAACAATAAGTGCCTTTTTCAATACTTTAGGATCTGGTTGATAGAGACTTAAATATGTTTTCTAGCCTTCTGAGTCAGTAATTTGTAAAACTATTTTTGTTTTATCTTTTTATTGACTTTCACAATCTTAACCATCACTGCTGGGAAAAAAAACGTTGTCATAGAATGATGGTGGCTCCTTAATGTTTAATTATGAGAATGTTGCACAATTTAGTATTTTTTGTTTAGCCTCATCTGAACAAACCGTCTCCCATTAGATTACCTTTTTATGTACATGGCCTCTGGTAAGATGCAAACATTACTTATAACTCAGATTGGTCCAGTGCATTGATAACAGTTGCCTACAGTGTCTACAGAATTTATTTTTTGGGCAACGGATCTCTCCAGCTTTTTTGAGTTGATATGGGCCTCCTGGCTGCTTCTCTGAAAAATACTCTGTTTACCCGGCCTGCCAGCTTAGGTGGGTGACCAAGTTACAGACCAGACCAGACCAGAACAGGTTTCCAGTTGTGGCATACCTTTTCCATGTTTGGATGGAGAGCATTGAATAATTGAATAGGCATGGAGTCTGTCTGTTTCCTGATCTGTCAACGATCAACGTTTGGCATCGGAACAACAGCAGACTCCCAGACTCAAAGACATGGATTGTTTCCTTTCAATATAAGTTTCCTCTTTAGGAAAAGTCTACAATTTTTTTATAGGATTTAGGTCAAATGAGGAAAATGATCGTGTCATTCGTTTGTACACTAGACCTTTACTGGCTAGCCATGCAGTGCCGCACTCTGATTCATGAAACAGACATTACAAGGCATAAAAAAATGTGATCTTTTTGAGAGACTATTTCCTTTTCTTACAGTACTTTTTAAAGCAAATGTCTTATAAAAGCAGACAGTTGACATTAAGTCCAACTGAATCAATATTAATAATTTTTTAGTCCATACTAATAGCCCAGTTCTCCCTGCCACAGTCTGATTCAGTGGACCACTACTACACTGATTACTGATCCTGCCACAAGCCCATTTAAATAGTCATTTGCAAATCAGTCTATAAAACCTTTCAAATAATCTGTCTTTAGATGTTTACTGGCCCTATATTGAGATTTGAACTTATATCTCCTCTTCAACAAGAGGAGAGAATCCTTACTTACCTTTCTCACAAGATAAAAAAGGGTTCCAGCCTTTCTTACCTTGTACTTTGTACTTCTGAATTCTTCATGCAATTGCAGCTCTGGAATATAGCTGCTAGGGTGCTATTGCCGGTAAAATACTTTTCTTATAGAATTTTTGACTTGTCAAAGTCAGATAAGTTTCTGTTTTTGCCCAATTTTGCCTGAATGGTAGTAATTATGCACATTCTGACATATGAATGTTGATTTTTTTGGCCATATTCTCTCTCATTGTGACATATTTATATCTAATTAGCATTACATTTTATGCAGATAAGAGTTAAAATGTGCATAAATATGGTGACCCAGTCAAAATTCGGACTTGCTTAATAAAATAAAATCACTCACAGGTGGACTGTATTTACTGAACACATGAAATCAGTTGGTGGCATAGATTTTATTTTGTAGTATCAGTAGTATCTGAGTTTATATGCGCATTGCTTTTTATAGATTTAAATTTGTATAATTTTCTTCTAATTCACAACGATGCACTGTTGTATTTGCGCATAACAAAAAGTTTTAATGAAATACAATCAAGGTTTGTGGTTGTAATGACAAAAGAGGATCAAGTAATATGAATACTTTTAAAAGGGGCAACATTTTATTATCATTCACAATAACTCGTTGAAAAGTTGTAGAAATATAAAGTCTACAATATATAAAGTTGTACACTTTATACATCTACAACTCAGAAGTTGAGGCACGTAAACCTCAACTTCTGGGTTTACGTGCCCCAGAAGTTGACATCTGGGGCACGTACACATGTTGCAGCTCTGCATTGGAGAAATAATACCGTGACGAATGAACACTTGCACATTACAGGTTGACTGTTTATTTCCATTGGATTTTCTGAAACAATCAATCACCTTATTATTATTCTTAGCCTCATTCAAAGCTTTGAGTTATTACTCACCAGTCCATTAAATACAAGGCCAAGTCGGTTTCCAGTCTTTTTCTTCTCAGTCACACATTTTATTGTTGTTGTCTCCTGCTGAATTATCCTGGGTCTTATGATAATCATCATCTGATTTGGTGATGATTATGATGAGATTTAAGGAAGGGTTTTGTTGGACCTAGATCCTTTGTCCAGGGATTCAAAGTTTAGGTGGATGGAAAAGAAGACAGAGGAAAAATAAATAAATGTTTAGAAAGTCTAATTAAATGGCTGACATGTCTTTGGGGAAATGAATTATTCATGTTTTGCTTGGTAAGAATTTGCATCTGCTTGGAAATTTACTTCAGAGGGAAGCGAATTGGGAAAGGAAAATAAAAGAGCTGGGGGTGCAGAGAAGAACTGTATGAATGGCTAACTGACATAAGAGCAGCCATTTGAAGAAACATCATACAAAGGAAATAAAAGGCTTTATGATATGGTTGAAAATGGAGAAGTAGTTCTCTTGAGCTCCGGGCAAAACCATCACAATTTGTTCATTACTAAAAGTCAATAGTCTGAACAGTTTAACTTTCCTAGAGTAACATACTTAATGTTTAAGACACTATTTACAGTATATAATGCATGGTTAAGGTTTAAACTTCTGCATAGACTGCAAATAATATTGAGATGCTTGGTATTATAAAATACTTAACTGTTTGAAATACTGGATGCAAGCCATTCAAAGTCCAAATCATCATGATATTTTGCAGTGAAACAAATAAAACCATTAAGTATCCCAGCAGCAATTCAAAAACCATATCATATTATATTGCCATTGTCTGAGGTTTATTCAATAGGAATAATTATTGCCCCTTCAAGGAGTGTTTTTTTCTAATCTTGATATATACCTACCAAGAGTGTAAAGGACAAGGTTTTCTTTTCCTAATTTTGAAAGGAGAAAGGGAAAATAAGGATGACAATAAATATGTCTGGACTGGTCAACATTCAGCACAGAGAAGCCAATTAAGAAAGAAATTATTGGATATTGGATTGTTTCAGTCATAGACAGAAAACATCTTGATTCGTGTGCTCCAGCCTTCACCAAGTACAAACTTCTGCACAGAGATCTTTTGTTTTGGCCTTGGTCCTTTGATATCTTTTTGGTTTCTCACTTTGTAACCAGAGAAGAAATGCTTTTAAAGGAATTACTAAGTGACATTGAACACAGCTCATTGGTGCCTAGAGAAAAGCAACTATTTTCCACAACTCTACTAAAAAAACAAAGTAGGCCACAGGAATGTGTGATATACATGGTAGAAAGGATAGAAATGTTGCCTACGATAGAGATGTGTAGTCTATCGGCTAACCATGGTAATGTTTATTGATGAGGTAATCATCTGGCATCAAAACAGAGCAAGCAGGAAGCAGCATGGCAGAGACTGCAAGGGAAAAGGTTGTTAAAAAGGCAGATGCAAAAACATAAATAATCTGGATCTGGCTCGGGTTTAACCTCCCGTGGTCTTACTGCAACACTCAGGAGGTGTGCAGCAGATGTCACGGTCAGAAAGTTGGAAAACGATGGGTAAAAGCGCAAGCAGGGTCACTGCAATCCTGCCTAGATGCACACAGAGTAAAGAAACTCATGGGATCTAAAATACCCCCATCTCTTAATACCGCAGGAGGGTTAAATAGTCAGTCATTTATAGAGAAAGAAGAAAAATTTAATCTGCGAAGTATGTGGGATGACAGTTCCTGCAAAGGGAGGAAATGCAAGCGTTTTGTTTTATTGCCTTAAAACAATGCATGTGCTTTAATACCAACAATAAAGCTAACTAAAAGCTCTGGACACAACACTGGGAAGAAAAAGCAGGATTAGACATAAACATCCATTACATAAGTTATTGTGATATATTTTCTATTAATTTATTTAACTTTTATTTAACGAGTTAGTCACCATTAAGGTAAGTTTTATACAGAAACATATTGTACAGCCACTCATCACAATAGGTATTGTGTTATTGTTGTTGTACCATAACACATAGTATAGAGGTGGCCATTTGCTATGGCATATTGGGGGATGGTGGCTATTTCCAGTGGTCATTAGGCATAAGGCAGGGTAAACATTCAACAAGTGCCAGTTCGTACCAGGGCAACACTGAGACATATGGAAAAAACACTGATACATGGACACTCTTAATTATGGCTAATTTATTGAGACTGGTTAACCTAACATGCATATTTTTTGGACTATGAGAGGCAAGCAGAATATCTGGAGGGAACCCATGCATGGATCTTGAGAACATTAAAACTGAATGAACAAAAGATCTTAGGCTGGGATTTGAACTCGAGATCTTCTTGCTGCAAGGCAGCTCTGCTGATTACTGTGTTTAAAGTGAACACAAAACATTTATCATAAACAGATCTTAAAAGGGTGAAATATTTCAGCAGGGATCTTCATGATAGAAGCATGATGCTTACTTCATGGAAATAAGATAATTTCCTGTCACAGGGGCTCTTATCAGCCCATCACAGCGCTACCCCCATCTGGTCAGACTCTTTGAATCACTGTCAGATTTCCTCTGTGGCTCAGATGTTATAAGTATATTTGATATGATTTGGAGAAGCTTAGCTTTGAACCGAATATAGTACAGCAATCAAAATGACAGTAACTATTAATAATTAATAAATATTAACTATTAATAAAAATAGTAAGGCAAGGATTTTGATTTTTTTTAACTTGACTATCATCCTTTCTTGTTAGGAGAATCGAGAGAAATTTTGCCCCTGAACTCAGGATAAACTGATGTATTTGTGTTTTGTCAATATGAGAAAGAGAGAATGAAGCTACGAATGAATAGATAATCCAGACTGTTTAAACACAGCATTATGCCATGATGAATGCAAGTTAAATTGAGACTAGATAACTTACAAATTGTGGATTACACATGTTATCATGGCCTTGGAGTCAAATGCACGTATGTGTAGGTTTCTTGACTAAAATAACTTAAGAATTTAGTAAAGTGTGAAAGCATTCTGTTTTTGTAGATTTACGTACCGATTCCCCTTCAACTTGTTCCATCATCTAAAGGATGCATGAGCTGCGCACTTCTCATTGCACATTCATCCCTCATAAATACTCGTTTATGTTGAGGAGAAGACATGTGTGCACAAGCTTAGTGCATCTGACTGCTACGATCACATGCAGAGAGGCTCCGTTCTCCACACTGATCAGCAAGAGAGGGGCTGCACTCAGTCATGACTGTATTTGTTATCTAGAGTTAGCAATGTCAGGAAGAAGAAAAGGAAAATATAATTTCTTTGGAAGGACTGCGTTTAATCATCCTATGAGTACATGATAAATTGTTGTCGCTTAAGGGACAGAAAGGAAAAGTCCCGAACTGTCAGCACATGACAGAATTAAGTCAACGTGTACTAAAAAGACAGACTTGGGACACTTTGTCTTTTTCTTGCCCACAAGGTCATCATAAAAAATAATCGATCGGCTTCTTTTAGAAATGCAACTTGTAATATTTGTCATTGTTAGATAAAGGTTGTAATCATTCTGCCTCATCTGCTGTATTTCTTGCTCCATCAGTACATTTGGGGGCTTGCAGCAGTTTGAGTGATGGCAATATAGGGAGCTGCATCATCAGTATGCACAGAGTGACTCCAGATTGTTTTCTCTGTCTGTCAGGGACTCAAAGGCTCTGGTTAAACACAGACTCATTAAATCCCATCTAAATTTGGCAGAGAGGGAAACAAAGGGAATGTAAGTGTTGCACAATGGGAAAAAGGCTCCTGCAGAAAAAAAAAATTAAATCCCTGCAAAAACCATCCGCTTGTCAGAAGGTCAGTGTAAGGGTAGAAGACATTACCCATGTTGGCCCTTTGACTCCCTATATTCTTGATATGGTCTTTTATTTCTAATGGTTTCCAGAGAGAAAATATTTCTGTTTTCACAAAAACAAGCTGACTTGCATGAGGCAGTTGTCCTATTTTACTGTGCTATATCTGCACAAGCCTGTCCTTTTGATGATTTCCTCCAACATCAGTGGTGACTGGGAAAACAGTGTCAGACAACACAGAAGTAGACGTCTGAGGTCAAATGCAGCATTCAGTGTTAAGATTTGTAAATGATCAAAGAGCACCTTCAACATGACACCATGAATGGTTAATGTCTTTTTTTCTACCCTTGTTTTCTTTCTCTGCAGGTCAAGATCCTTACCTTTTATTATTCCCTAGATGCTCTGTTTGCTTTGATCTGTATCACAGCTTAAAAGTCAATAATTTAAAAAAAGACTCTGACACATTTCACTTTGTTGTTTTCATTTTACAACACAGGAACTAGAAAACATAGTCTTCACTGTGAGAAAAATCCTTGATAAGATTCAGACTACATTTATAGATGATGCTTGTTCATGTTTTGAAGTAGCTTTGACGTCATTGCACATTATAACCTTCTTTCATGCTTCTCAGTTGATCTTTTTCTTTAAAGAATCAGACTCGGGCTGTTTTGAAAGAAAGAAAAAAAAGAAAAGCTCCAGGAGACCTCATCACATTCTAGAAAAGTGCTCATGCACTCTTCTTCATGTATTTTCTTACCTCAGGGGAAACTTTGTGATGAACTTTGTGATGGCCTGCTTGGGTCATCTTGTTGCCATGTGTCTCTCTGTGTCCCTGCAGTACAAGCAGGTCGAGCAGTACATGTCCTTCCACAAGCTTCCTGCAGATATGAGGCAGAGAATCCATGACTATTATGAGCACCGCTACCAGGGCAAGATGTTCGACGAGGAGAGCATCCTGGGGGAGCTCAATGAGCCGCTCCGAGAGGTGAGGCGGATGTTTCTGTTTTGGTTTGTTGCCTGTGAAACTTTGACACAGTCCAAAGGTCGTCTCAAGTTTGACTAAGCTCAGATGTTTTAGCATTTACTTCTCCCATAAGCAGAATATAAACTATTTTTTAAAGCTGAATACACAATAATTCACTTAAAGTATCTTGCAAAAGTCTTCATACCTTCCGTACCTTTTCACATTTTGCTACATTAGTGCCACTGATATTTTTATTCTGAATGTAACAGAGCCAGGACCAAACGATACATGAAGTGGAAGAAAATATAGAAGACATTTTTTCGTACAACTGAAAATCTGAGAAGTGTGGCATGCATTTATGTTCAGTTCCTTTACTGTGACACCTTCAAAGATTGCTAGACATATTCCACAATTAGTGATGTTATTCAGAGAACATCATTAATAAAACAACTTTAGGAAGAACAATCAGATCACCAGAGATTCCATGCATAAAGTTGTGGATATCTTTAAAGCAAGGAATGTTGCAAAACATTTCAAGGAGCACCATTTAATTTCTGACTTGAAAAAGGAAAGGATATAGTATTAATGAAAAAGCTTTTTTCAAGACGGTATAGTGTGGAGACAGGAATGGGCAACCCTAGGACAAAAGTTTGAGGCTGCAAGATTTAAGACTTAACTCTTTCCCAAACAATACCACAGAAATCATAAACGGATGAAAGCATAGCAATGAGAATAACAAGGTCAAAGGACAAAAATAAACCCAACTGAGGATCTTTGGCAATGATTGAACATTGTTCACAGACATTTTTCATTTCCATCTCCAGTTTGGAAACAGGTATCCTTTTTCTTCCACTTCACAATTACATTGTGTTAGTCTGAAATCCCCATACACTGAAGACTGAGCTTGTTACCTGAGACAATGGGGAAAATGTAAAAAGAGCATAAAAGGCACAGCATACACACAGCTGTCATTTATTGTGCTCGAATGTTCATCCTCCAAGAAGTTTTCCAAGTGACAGAGCAATTTTTAAACATCTTCACTGTTCTGCTGTTTTTGCATTTGCTTACAATTTACCTCTATCCCTCCCAACAGGAAATCATCAACTTCAACTGTCGAAAGCTGGTAGCTTCGATGCCTCTGTTTGCTAACGCCGACCCCAACTTTGTCACATCCATGCTCACCAAGTTGAGGTTTGAGGTTTTCCAGCCTGGCGATTACATCATCAGAGAGGGAACTATCGGGAAGAAAATGTACTTCATTCAACACGGGGTGGTGAGCGTCCTCACCAAAGGCAACAAAGAGACAAAGCTTTCAGACGGCTCCTACTTCGGGGGTAAGCTGAGGTTCTCCCTCCCTGCATCCAAACACGAAGGTCACTTCCAGCCACGCTCTTTCTTTGTTTGAAGCTTTAGGGCCTGAGGA